>JANHFQ010007811.1:0-12278 GCA_032468035.1 Aparallactus werneri | reverse complement strand
CTTTCCTGTGAGCCTTTCTTCCTTCCTTCCTCCCCCCTCCCCCCTCTCTCATGAGTCCCAGGAGAAGGGCGGTATAGAAATTGAACTAATAAAATAAATAATAAATACACACACACACACACAGACACACACACACTTGGTAACATGAGCAGAAACAATTGTTAGTTGTATATACCTGAATCTGTCTCTGCTGCATTCATTCATTATGTAGGTGGCAGATCCACTAAACTAGATGCTGAAACTCCTTCACCTAATAAGAAAGTATTTTATATCACATTATTTAAAAATATTCTTTGTAGAAAATATGAAAAATATAAATATGTGGATAACATGGTTATTCAAAGAATCATCTGGAATAAAAATGAAACATTGAGGAGGAAATAGCATCAGGATAGAATTAGAATACACCATAAGCCCTGCCAGGGCCAGATGCTACTCAGTTAATGTAAGATATTCAATCAGATTGCACATCAGTAATATTTGTACATATGTGTGCCAGAATGAATGAAACATTATACTGAATGCTTCCATACGTGTTGTAGAGAGACATGTACTGTATATTGTATAAACAAATTATCAGGAAAAGCGTGAGCTTACTGCAGCCTGAACAGAAAGTCAACTATTTTCTAAATGATCGTTAATACTTTAATTTTGAATTCATTTGTAAACAAATGCATAAGGATTCCTTTCTTAACATTCAACATTACTGTGGTTGCTACACAATCTCTTTGTTTGGCATCATTAACTGGCTTTGAAATAATTTTTATTCCACAAATGTCTATTTAATAAATACTGTCTGTCTGTCTGTCTGTCTGTCTGCTCTTTCTCACAACTCAAGGCAGTGTGATATAAGCTTTGATCGTGTCATCTCTCAAATTTCCTTTTCTTGAGACCAATGCAGGGTTTTTAGGAAACACTACAAAAATGACAGCAACGTGTTTTCAGAGCTATTTTAAGAATGGTTATTTTGGCCTCTGATAGAAAATTGACTTTGTAGAATTAAAAGTGTATCAGCTTATTTGCACAGCCAGGATGCCACTTATTATGGGTGGACTGAACTGAATAATGACTCAGTGATAATGTCTTGTTTATTCACTCTGAGTGTAAGATGGCAATAGTTAAATTCAATAAATAATAAATAAAATAAAATAAAATTCAAGTGGGATTTCAGCTTCAAGCTTCTATTTCTAAAGAATGTATCAGCTTAAAACGCGTTTCCATTCAAGGCTAAATTGACATAATGAAATCATAAGTAAAAGTAAAAGTCAGTTTTGAGTTCCATCTACTTAGCATTCACTTGCACAGCTTTCTTCAATATAATTCTTCAGTTATATTGGTGTTCAGTGTGCAAAATCCCCAGTTAGCCTGGCTATTAAGATTGTGGAAGCTGTTCCAGGATTAGTATGCAATGAAACCCAATGTGGGATTATATGGCTAAAGTAGGTTTCCCTCTAAATGGATCAATAGGAAATCCATCCTTTACTGGGTTCAAAAGGAAAGAATTATATGTAGTCTCTTTATTATGTAGCACCCTAAGAGCCATTTCTTTCCTGAGGCTAGTAAATCTGGTCCATCTTTCCCAACTAGGTGTGCATGTATCTGCATGTAGAGAAAAGCTATGTTAAGCATAATGGACACTTAGCCATTTCTGATTTCCTGGTAATTTAGTTGTAACCTAGGCTGGCCTCATTAGTGATCTATGAAAAATTGGTTTATGTGTGTACTGAATAAAAACATGTTTAAAATTATGCTGATGCTCCATGCTTGAAAACATGCAGTGCACATCTAAGAACTTCTGCAGCTGGACCAACCCTAGATAAATAGTTGCTCAGTGACAGAGGGCAAAACTGACTCCCCTAATACAACCGCCAGTTGCTCACTTCTCTTTATCCTGCTTATTCAAAAAATACTGCAATGCAGTTCTTGTACCAGTATATACAGTGCATGTGAGTAAAGCACAATATACCCCATAAATAGGCCCTAGAGAATGTGTATAATGGACCCCAGGACTCAAATCCAGGATCAACAGCCAAGGAGAGCCACCATTCATAGGTTGGTAGCCTGGGATCATCACAGTATGACAACACTTATTAGAACATTCTTTCATTTTTGAAAACATACAATATATGCTCAAGTGATGGGCTGGATAAGTATTTACTTACTTTATCTACTTAGAAAAAGCTTTGTGCCAATTCCCAAATAACACATACTTATGGAAAAGATTCTCAAAAGACATGAATATTAAAGTTCTAAAACAACGTAGAACTTTAGGTAAGCTGTCTGTTTTCTTAGCTTGCTTTCTCATTTAGCACTTGAATTGCATATTCTGTGATGAATTGGGAAACCAGCCAACCAATGTAGGCTAATAGGAAGCCAACACTTCTTATTGGGCTCTGACTCAAAAACTGGGGAACAACAATCAGCTTGAATAGTCAACCCATCCCAAGCATCTGTTGCTTCATATTGTGTTATGAAGCTGATTTCAAAAGCTTCTCTGTATATTCCTACTTACTTACCTATGCACAGTATTTAATATCCTTCACATGAATTGAGCCAAATGCCTCAGTTAATATTAGCACCTGGCAGGAGCATTATGCACTTTTGCAAATTCTCATTCAGTTAAATGAGAATTTTCTGTCCATGGAGAATTCCTCTTGGCCAGGTGTGATGTACTTACTTGATTATGAGGTGGCCATGCCTTTTGTATGAATATTTTGTCTTTTGTTGCACAATAATTTGCAAATACCAACTGCAAGCAAATAACTACAAAATGGGATATATTTCTGGCTATGTCCTATGAGCAACCCAGAGACTCTGGCCTGATGTATTATGCTTACATTCTTATTATATGGAGATTTCCTGGTTTCCTACACATCACTTCCATTCCAAAGAATAATATAATGATTAAATTCCTTTCTTTGATATTTGCATGCCATTTTTATCAGTACAGAGGAAATTTGTTTTTGAGACACTGTTGGGTAATTTCTCTTTCCCCTAAAGATATTCAGAGAAAATGTCTACTCAAATTCTCCAGCTACAAACTTGATGGATAATTTCAAAGGGCTATTTTGCTCAGCCTTGCTTTTATTTTGGCGGTTTGAATTCATTTTATATGAACAATTTCAGTTGGAGACCACAGTCTGTCAAATCATGCTATTCAACTTTTTTATCTTTAGTAAAATTATAAAGCAAAACAATAAAGGCATTGATTTAATTTTAGAACTAAATGGATGTAATTGTGGAATACTATCTAACTAAGTTGGTTAGTTTAATGTAGTGGTTAAGGTGCTGGCTAGAAACCAGGAGACTGTGAGTTCTAGTCTTATTTTTGCATGGAAGCTGGTTGAGTTACTGTGTCTCAGCCCAACCCACCTCACAGGGTTATTGAAGGAAAAACAGGCTGAGAAACGAGTATAATGTATTTTCACTGCCTTGAATTATTTAAAAAGTAATAAGGGTAGGATAAAAATCTAATTAAATAAATAAGAAAAGGATTTACCCCTGAAATTAGCTTTCCCCTACCTGGTACCCTCCACATGTGTTGATATAATATTACACAATTTTAATTTTGTGTAGGTGTAAATCCCAATACATCTAGTTGGTATTAGATTGAGAAAGGCTGCATTCGAGTAGTATTTACAGAAAAAAAGTAATTAGAATCCTTCTCATTTGATCAGCACATCTCTGAAGGCTATCTTCAGAATCTCAAAGTTTCCCCAAAGGAATATTAGCACAGCTTCACACAATCTAACAGACTATCTTTTGCTGCAGCAGCCCTTGTATTATTTCTTTTTTATGTAGACATTAGGACAGAATAAGATTGAAACAGGTTGTGGGCTTATGTGAATCATTTGCACACAGAGAAATGTGTGTTTGTCTGCGTTCATGTGTATGAGCATGAACGTTTTATGCCGAGATATGGATTACAAGCTGGCTGACTGCAATCCTGTCTAAGGAGTATCCAGAGGCTGAGATCAGAATTGTAGCGCCCCCCCCCTCTTTTTTTGGTGCATGTGGACCTCTGAGCTTATTTCTGTGTAGCTGCAGTCACCTCATGCATAGGCAAGGAAGAGAAGCTCCAACTCCATAGAAACACACCGTCTCCCTTCCTGCCGTTACTTGCGTGTGTGGGGCAGGCTGAGGGCTGCGCAGGGCAGCTGGACTCAGGAACAGAAGGCTGTCTGGTAAGTTAATGCTCATAAAGTTGCTCTCTTTGTTCTGTTTCATTAAAAGCAATTCGTCTCTTAGCTGACTATATCCTTAGACGGTAATGTAGTTTCAGGACTGTGAGGTGGATAGTGCTTTCTGAGATCTTGGTCTGAGAAAATTCAGCATGTGCTTACAGCTACTGTACTCCTGAACTACAATGCTTTCTCTATTGCTTTGCAGAATGCAATTTACAGGCTGCTGAGTGTTTTTCCCCCTCCCCTTCTTTGCATTTTTTTGCAATTATTTTTACTAAACTATTTTCAGTGCAGAGTTTGCAGCCCACCCTTTCAAATATTTTACGTGCACCTGTGTGCCTCCTAATCTTCTATTACTATTCCTCATTTAACTTTCTATGTAAGTCCATGCTGTATTGCTCTCCACCTTCCCCCCCCCCAATGCTTTTCTGTTTATATTTCTGGATGTAAATGTGTAGTTTTCCAGATGCCTTCTCATACTGTCACGTAGCTTTAATGATCTGTTTTATTACAATTTTCCCTTTCCAGTTCCGCAACAGGGGTTACGATCAATATTGTTTCTAGGTGTGGAAGTCGTCAATTTGTTTATCTAACAAACCTAATCATTTTGCTTTGTTGAACCTGTGATATAATTGCTAATAATAATAATAATTATACCAAGTTGGGGAAAGGAAAGCCTGCTGCTCATGTCTTACTGTCTGCTTAATTATAGTTAAACACTGCAAAATCCTTTCCTGTTGGGATTGACAATGTTGTGTTTGTGTGTGTGTGTGTATGTGTGTGTAGTGGGGGAGTTGATGTCAAGCTATACTAAAGACATTTCATATGGGCTCGAAATAACTCTCTTGAGCATCTTAAATGTATCAGAGCTGGTGGATGTTAATTGGTGTTACCTTAAAACTGAGTTCCATTTGTTATGCTACAACATGTTTGTGTTTGACAACACTGCTGAAAACTGAGCAGCCGGTACTGCAGGCTGGGTGCCAGGAGCTCAGCTCTGAGTATAACTGGCCCTCCAAATGATGCTTTGGATAGAATCCAAGAGATCTATTCCTCAGGGTGAAAGGGAAAAAAAAATCTGCTACATCTAAGTGCTTTCAAATCTGACCGTGTGAAATCATGCTTGTCTTTTCTTTGTAAACTTAAAAAGGAGGAGCAGATTGGTTCTTCGGGTTGAATCAATAAGCAGTCCATCAAGTGCATTTTTAAAATGTAGTTCCCCCCTGCTGAGCTGTGCAGCACTTGCTTCAAACATGCAATGAGAAATTACCTGACCTGGGCTTTGAACCTTATAACTATAGCTGTTTGTTTCAATGGAATTTTATGGTGACTTGGGTCTTCAGTATTAGTGGCAGGAGACAGGGAGAGACACTTATTGCTATTTGCCTGGAATCAAACGCTCAATTTTGCCTGCGAAAATGGTTGCTGTGTATTACATTCCAAGTGTGAGACTTCTTTATTCAATGCAAGCTTGATAATAAGAGATACAATAGCAGTACCAGTATCTACTCCCTGCCCTTTTCTCAAAACAAAAACAAAAAACAAAAAAACCCCAACCCTCACAGGAGAGACATGTACTTACAGTATTTAACTGAGTATATGTGTCAGTTCCAGTTTGTAGTCAAATACAGTATCACTGGGACAAACTACTAAATCTTCACTTTAGACTTCACAAGAGATCAAGGAAAGCCCTTGTGAGGGTGTTGTGCTCATTGTTTGTTTCCAATGGACTGCAAAAAGGCAGTGCAAATACCGGTAATTCTGAAATGGATCCTTAGAGTGAATGACAGTGTACAAGAACTGTTTGCTCTTTGAACAGTTATGTATGATATGAAAAGCTTCACTTTCTTGACACTTTTTCTATTACACAAGAATTTTTTATTTATTTACTTACAGCCCCAATAAAACACAAATACACAATTTAAAATACAGAAACACCAATAAAACATACAATTTTAAATGAAGGGGAAAAAAATCTTCCCAAACCTTATTTCAATTAGCTTCTGCAAGTGATAGTTATTGCAAGAAAATTGGCAATCTTTGTAGCGGTTGTCCAAGTTATGCCCCAAAAAAGAAAGATCAAAGTTTCTGCATTAGAAAGGCAACTAAATTTTCTGATAACCTGATAACCTGACTAGTTGGTGCCATGGGTGGTAGAATAGACCACATGATAAAGCATGTAAGTCTTGTTGTATTCCTGACTGTTCTACTATCCCTGAAAAACTTTTGAGTACCCAAATAATCTCAGAATCTGACATGCTGAACAGCAAGTCTGGAAAATTTTCAGGTATTTTAAAAAAAGTAAATAAACAACTATATGTTTCAATCAAATTACTTCCCAAAATGTATTTTATCTGGATTTAAAACTTCTTTCTAATCTCTGTTTGCCTACAGTAAAAAGGTCTTAAAAATAATTCCTCTTGTAAAGCCCGATCCACAGTATATTATGCTTATACAAAAGAAACAGGATCTTAATGCTGGTAACATATTAAACTCTGTTATTTGTCCACACTGTTCATTGCATTTTTAACTGGTTGCAATGTTCTATTGTACTGTCCCAATCTTTCCATCACACCACTCCTACATTTCATCATAAAACACAGTTGGGCTTGTCTACTGTTCTATTTCTATTAGGAGACCGGGATTCTGAGAGAAAAGGGATCATTATGCCAGTGAGTTTATAGAGCACACAGAGATATGACAGCCAATCAACTTTTGCTTTTCCCAGTCCATAGTTGAGCATTAGTGAACCCTTGCTTGCCTAGGATTGGTTGCCAGACAATCATGATAACCTCCATCCATTTACTCAATTTTTACTCAGACTTTCTTTCCAACTTATTAAAAAGAAAGTAAAAACATTAAACTTGCTGGTGATTGTGTAGCCAGCATGATGGTGTCCTTCCATTTTATGCCTCCACGACAAGGATTTTTTTCAGGCCAATTTTGCTGTATTTCACCATGGAACCTGAAGGTGGGGTACCTCAGGCACCCCCTCCCATCACAGTACACAAGATGCATTAGGTGGGAAAAGGCTACTAAATAGTGAAGAAGGATTTATAGTTAAGAAATAGAAGTTTCTGTTTGACAAAAAGCCCAAATGGGCTTCACTACTGATATAAGCCACAGTCACAGCATCTAATTTATGGAGCTGGGGGGAGACAGAAAGTGACTCAATTCAATTCAGGCATCTAGAAGAATTTTATCCAGAGAGGTCATACAAGATGCAGCTGGCTGCAGGGCTAACATTGTACCATCATTATCCTCAAGTTCATGGATGACTGCCTGACTTTTGTTCTCTAACACGGCATGAGAAAGAAAGCAGAAGCCTGTTCTAACTCCCCTCCCCCTCATACTGAGAATTACACACATGCACCCATCTCCCTTTATTAGTTTCATGCCAATTTGTACATCACAGACATTGTCTAACACCTTTTGTGAAGCCCAAGGCATGGGACTGCATGCAGCTCTTTCCCACAGTAAAACTTAAAGATAAGAGACTGGGAAAATACTCTCCAGTTCCCCCACTGAAGTTCTAGAAAGAAAGCTGGTCCCAGCAATGACAGCTGTATGAAGCACTGATTGGACTGGATGGCAAGAGGGTGGGTCAATGCTGCATATCAGGATTTGCAGGCAATAGTTGGTGCAAAGATTTCTAGGCTGAAGAAGGTGCTGGCAAATTGTGGGTCATTAAGTAGCACTGATCTAACTCCTGCCTGGAGGGACTGAGGCTTGTGTATGCTATTCATAATTACTGAGTCATTTACAGATGTTGCTACAATACATTATGGTGAAATGTCAGGAGGTTAGTGCACATCCACATGCTATAATTATATCCAGCATGGCTTATAATAGCTTATTAGATTGTCATCTGTTAAGCATAAAATATTGACAACTGTTACTGCCACATTTATAATGCTCGAAAGAGCTAGTAAGCAAACCACAAAGCATTCTTATTATCACAAGGAAAGTGTGTGTTCTTATGGGCAGATGGATTTCTGCTGCTCTGCTTTTTTAGGCTAAACTAGGACTTTTGCTTCTGGCAGAACACAAGACTTCTTGGAGCATTGCAAGGCAAAGGAGACATCATCAAAGTGAAGCCCAAGGAGCATAACAAGCATGTTTTTATATGTTTGTTTTGTTGTGAGACAATATCTGTATGGAAAGAAAGTACATTCACAAGTACAATGTGGAATGCAAAAACACAGAATCAAATCCAGACCTTGCTTAAAAAGGATAGAATGACCAATTGTTACTTTTATATAACTTATTTGGTTAATAGTTAGTTAAAATGCCTATTATTGGGATGGATGGCTTTTGTATTTCTGTGTAAGAAAGACTCATATTTTGCAGATTACTGAGGGCAGTTGTAATATGCAGCTCTCTGTGTATAGAAATACTTTGTGCTTTGCTGCAGAATCCTTGTAAGCATCACGCTATTCAGCGCCAGGAAAGTTTCCATGTATTGTGTTAAGTATTTACCTAAGTGGGAAAAATAGAAGCGATGCAGGTGAGCAGGGTGGGGTGATCTCTGTCTGTGTATGTAGTCCCATCTAGTCCCACTTCTATTTTTTTCCTGTAAAGGGAGAATGTTGGAAGAGATAAACAGAGCATGGCAATTTGATTTCATATTTATAGATCCTGAGGTGTTGTTCTTCTTTGAGAGAACCAGAGGAGTTGCATGCAAACACCCCCAGGAAGGTTTCCATTATGAACTAAAAGACAAATTTGTTTGCAAAACTTTACAGCAGAGGTGTCTGTAGAGTATGGTTAAAAAAATTAAGACTATGATGCTATGGTCAAAGCTCTACCTGTTGCCTATGTGCAATGCACATAAAATGCATGGAGTTCTGAGCACATCATTGTGGCCACTATCTTGACTATTTTTAAACATACCCTGTGGACACCTCTGCTTCACAAGTTATAATGAAGATAATAAGTTGCTTAAAACTAATGTCTATTTCATGATTATGCCTGACAAGTAATAGTTTCTCTCTGAATAAATGTTATGTATATATATTCTAATGACTATTTGAAAAAAGATATTAACAGATAAATTGAGTGCTCTGATGCTCCATCAGTCTCAGATAATTTTTTTTGACTTTGATATAAACATTGGTATAGACTGTGATATTTCACCCAAAGTCTATGCTGCCAAATTGATTTGTTTTATCATTTTATTTATGATTTCCTTATTTTTGAAAATGTACTGAGTTGAGAGATGGGGTGGCAAGCTTATCTGAAAAAATTTCTCTGAATATTTCTTTGGTTTTTCTTACCCTTTCTTTCTTAGCCATTGATTTAATACAGACTTTAATCTTCCCACATCAAGTTATGCTGCCTGCCAGGGCTATTATGCCAAGATACAGAAGTAAAAGAAAGCAGAGTCATGGCTTTGAAATGATAGCTGGACTAAGAATCATCCCCCATCTTGTACCAAGCTATGTCATGACAAAAGTTCCAATTACTGTACTTCAGTGTTTACACTACATGGACAAGTAAGGATAAAATCATTCTTAAGAATGAAATACAAAATTAGAAAGACTGAGACATATTTACATAGACTACCCACTCAGATTGATTGAAATTATTCAGCAAAATCTGAGAATAACCAAATTTATTTTATTAAAAATAATTTTATGCATTACATGCCTATTATATATACATGCTCTGTATACTTTAAAGTTAAAAATTAAAACCTAACTTTTTATTTTATTTGTAGCAGTGAGGCATTTTCCAATTCAAAAATTGGAATCACTGTCCCATTTTCATGTGAAAACATTTATGTATTTATTGTATTAAATTGCCAGCCCATGTGTTTGTTCCCTGCTGCCTTTTAAACATTTCAGATAGCACCATCTAGTGAACTCCGATTGACTATAATCTCAGATCAGATCAGTTGTTTGAGTTCCAGTTATACAATTAGATTATGGGATTTCATGGGCTAAACCCAAACTAGTAATTCATACTGGAGAAAGGAAAAACCCATTTGGAATAATGGGATTCACAGAGTCATAGGAAGGAGATTTTTAGGCTATCAAATCTACCCGGCTACACAATGCAATAATCCAAATTAAATCTTCCTAGGCAGATGGGTCTCTAGTTTTCGCTTTAAAATATCCCATGGAGGAAAATTTCCCCTCATCTTTCTAGGAATTGGTTCTACTGTTGAAATGTTCTTACTGTTAGGAACTTTTCCGCCCCCTAACATTCAGCTGGAATGTGCATTCTTTAAATAAATAAGGATGATTACCGGTATGTTAACCCTAGTTTTATATGTTGACATCCAGATATCAGGCACAGTATTATTACATAATCATTCTAGCTTGTATGATTTGGATAGAACATTCCTATTTCTAATTCAGGATATTAATTGATATAAATTAGTTAATTATTCAACCATTTATTTATTTGTATTCTACCTTTATTATTTTTCAAATAACTCAAAGCAGCACTCCTATTCAACATGCTTTCCTACTCCTATTTTTTCCACAACAACCCTCTGAGGTGAGTTCAGCTAAGAAAGAGCAACTGGCCCAATGTTAGTATCCAGAAGAAAAAGGGATGGTGAAAATAAGTATTTACATTTTTAAAAACAAATATTTATACATCTTTTAAAAAAAAAAATCTGTATTGCTTGTATAGGGATTTTAGCCCCAAAAGGAACATGATTATTCAGTACAATCTTTTTAAACATGATAATTCTGCTAGAAAATTATTTTAAAATGCAAGGTTTAATAGCATATATGCAAGCATTATTCTTAAGAATAGCATAGATTTCTTACCTGGAGTCAGGGTGGGTTTCTACTAGTTCGGCCCCGTTTGGGCAAACTGTTTGTTAAAATACTGTTCGGGCAAACTGGTAGCTAAATTTTATCTACCGATTCGGGTGATCCGGTAGCTAAATCAGCTGATTTTGGAGCCTAAGGTGATGCATGCGCAGTGCCGCGTGCGCATCAATTTAGGCCAGAAAATCAGCTGATTTAGCTACCGATTTGGCTAAATTTAGCTAATGGTTTGCCCGTTTGGTGCGCACTGTGCACGCATCACCTTAGGCCTGAAAATCAGCTGATCAGCTGGTTTTTAGGCGCAAAGTGATGTGCACGCAAAATGCCCGCACCAAGCGAACCGGTTGTTAGACCGGTAGAAACCCACCCCTACCTGGAGCTGCATAGGATTTATGGAAATTTGTTCCCCAAACAAAACTATGAATATTGGGGGGGGATTCTTTTTTTAAAGCAAGCATAAAACTATATGCACCACAGTCTTGATGTTCCAAACTACTTGTGGCATTTCCTTATTAAAAATGGATGGTGTATACTTATTAAAGTTCAGCTTACATGCCTTCCATTCCAGGATGAATGTTCTGATCTGAAACATCTCCAAAATTTTGGATTTATCAGGACAGCAAGAAATGTAGATTCTTTGTGCAAATAGTATGACCCAAAATATTTTTATACAACAGATGACTGGCCAAAGGTTTATTGCTAATATAGATTGTTAGTTAACATTTGAATTATAGGTAGCTTTTGAATTATGATAACAGTGGGGACTAGAATTTCTGTTGTGATAGTCGTAAAGCACAATGTCACATAACTAGACCACTTGGCAATGGCAGTTTAAGCAGTCCTAGTTGCCATCATAAAGCATTTATGCTTTATGGTTATTAAGTGAGGATCATATGATCCTGACTTCCTGCTGTCTTCCCCATTGATATAGTTTGGAAAAAGCTGGCAGGGAATTTCAGAAGTTGTGATCATGTGAACGCAGGACACTGTAACATCACAATTATGAGCCAGGCATCAAGCACCCCAATTGCAATCACATGTCCATGGCCAGAACTCTGAGGACCCATCATAAGTCCCTCTCATTTAGCACCATCATAGCTGAATGATCACTGAACGAATGGTCATAGGTCAAGGTCTTAGCTTTGTATTTTTTAGCAGAAAGACAAGGATGATGCTTTCAATCCAGATGACCAAATTTGGATTTTTTTTCATTTATAATAGGATTTAGATGTTTTCCTTTTTATATTCTATATCATGCAAAAAGCATACATAGTCTGCATTTATTTGAGAAAATGAAAAAACAACTGCT
>JANHFQ010007803.1:0-14096 GCA_032468035.1 Aparallactus werneri | reverse complement strand
GTTTTTAATTGCACCCTGTAAGCCGCCCTGAGTCCCAGGAGAAGGGCGGGGTATAAATGGAAATAATAAATAAATAAATAAATAAATAAAACCAGGACCTGGAGGACTGAGAATCTGTACAGACACCTCCTCAAGAAATGATCACTCACCTTGAATAATAATTGACTTGCCTCCCATCTTCCGTTTCCAGAAAAGATTTTGGAGAGGAGGAGAGGATGATTCCAGCTTAGATTTGGGACCAAGTTCACATTGATCACTCTTGATGGCGAGCTGTGATGGGATCAGGATCGTAGGGATGCTCCTATTGTGTCTCTCAGTGCCTTTAATAAGATACATGAGGGCAAGGGATGTGTAATTTAAACGTTCTAAAAAGTAAATTAGAAATTTTACCTGTTGGAATGGCCCTTGAATTCAAGGCTGGGGAGATCAGTAGAATCGATGGGGTCATTTTTCAATTGCTAGGAAACTTCCTTACAGAAGGAGACAGGCAGCCACTTCCTTCTCAAGCTGGCTTAATCAGCTGGTATCGGCAAAAGGGACGTGCCGCAGGAAAACTGAGAAGCAGCCATCACAGCTGTAGATCAAGCTGTTAAAACTGCCCCTCGGGGCTTAAAATTGCAATATAACACCAAGCTTGGAACAGACCTGAAATACTTCAAAAAAGATCGCTTGGGCCATCAAGCGATCTTCTCCCGCCTCCTGCAGGCAGAAAGACAGACCAGATTCCATAAGTGAATTTTCAGCAGCAAGTCAGCCCCCTTTGCTACTTCTTTTGTCATGAAATGTCTCCAAGTGGATCTTGTGGTGAGTTCTCCTCTGTCGCTCACTTTGATTTTTAAATTATTTATTTATTTATTTATTTGTTTATTTATTTATTATTAGAACTTGTATGCCGCCCCCCTCTTTCAGACTCAAGGCGGCTATGTTTCTTTGTGTAGGGAGTCTGAGATGGGAGTCAATGGCTCTCATGCCAGAGATGTCAGATTTCTAAGCAGGCATCAGTTGCTCCGTTTCAAGGCCATTAAGTGTCTGCTGATTTGAGGAAGGAAGGGCTGGAGGTAGATGAGATTTTAAACAGCCATGTCTGTTGTGCGTGGCTTTGTTCTTGCCTGCATGTCAGTTCTTCTTTAGCTCAACTGCCTTGTTGAGGCTTCTCCCAAGCCAAGTCAAGCCATGCCATGGCAGGAGAGAGGTTGGAAAACTGGACGCTTCTCCATCAGATCTTCCTCAGCTAGCCAAGGAAAAGTCGTTCATTGAACCATTATGTTGGCAGGTGATTCTGCTTTTCCAGTCCTAAATCTAACTTGGTGGAGGGATTCTTCAGAAAGTTGCTGAAGATTCCTGAGGCATGTGTGGGGGGTGGGGGGTGGGCACAGGGAAGAGGTTAGAAAAAGTCAAGATAGTGACTACAACTATGATGACTATGGGACCAAAGTTGGACCAAATTAAGAATAATGGGGGTGGGGGGTCCAATTCCATGGCTGGGGCCACCATCTTTACTTTTTTAAAGGCACCCCCCCCAATGACCCCATTGCTGAGGCAGCCTTTTCAAGCCTGATGTCCTCCAGATTAATAGTCTTAATAGTCATTTCAGAACATTTGGACAACCTGGGAAAATATTTGGAAGGCCTCTCATTTTATTTTTACTTTACAAATAACTTTACAATCCGTCTTGCAGAAATTCTACATCATTCTGGGAATTTTGCCTGGCACTTGAGTGCCACGCAAATATGAGTCAGCAACATAATATAAAAATAAGGAAAAGCAAGTTTAGCCAGCATTAACAGAAGTACAACTTCCAAATATTTGGAATTTGTTTGTGTTTTGGCCAGACCCCACACTGAATATTGTATCCAATTCTCCAGTGCTTTAAAGACAGTGTTTCCCAACTTTGTCAGGTTTAAGATGTGCAGACTTCAACTCCCAAAATTCACTAGCCAACTGCAAGTGCACCTCCCTTTCCTTTGAGGGACAAAGTCAAAGAGAGCCGGGACATATCTGGGTTGCAGAAGCACCTTCTCAAGGATGCTTCTTGGGTCATGGAGACAGAGCTGGACTGATGATCCAGCTTCTTCAAGGAACTGAACTTGTCCGTCCAGAGGAAATACTTGCTGGCCATGTCTTGAAACACCCTCCAGAGCTTTGTGTTTTTTCTGACTTTGACCAAGAGAGAGAAGGCATCCTTGGAAGAAAAAGGGCCTTCATCCATAAATCTCCTCAACCTTTTCCAAAAATACCATGGATGGGACTTGAATTCAATATAATTTTGGGGAACCAGGGTCTCCTTGTCATGAAGCTCTGCCTTGTACTAATTGGGGTCACCTTTGAAGTCTAAAACCTTCAGAGCTCTTTTCGGAAACGGAGTATCACCTCCTCTGGCTTTGGAATTGATCCAGGCCACAGAAGAACTCGCCCAGAAAGGACAAGAAAGTTAACAGGACCTAGAAACTGAGGGCCGTTGCGCTCCAGTCTGTTAATGACCGCTGCTCTAGTCTTAGAGCAGGCAGAAAAGCAAGCTGGGATTATTTGCTGGTGTCCCCATGGCTGCCCTATATTCTGAATAAGGTTGAGTAGGGGTGAATTAATGCCTGGAAGAAAGTCTAGTTGCAAGAATCAAGTGAGCAGCCACCAGAACTGAGGTGCCTCCTGCTGGTGTCTTGTCACTCAGGCTGCTTTGAGCATGGTCTAAAACTCCAAATATTCCAGCTGGCAGATATGAGGAGAAGAAGGTGTTGGGTTAGGCTGGAAAGAGCTTATGGATCACCTCTGCACAGCCTGGCATCCAATTACTTGGGCAGCCCAAGTGCAAGAACCACAGGCAGCAGTTTGTAGCACCCAAAAGGTAGGAGGCCACGACTGTAGGCCTCTCAAATAGCCAGCAGGAACCATTACGGTCAACAAGGCATGGACACTTCTTCTTACTACTATTAAATACTGTACTATGGGGAAAACACTGCTATAAGCATAGAACCAGTAAAGAGCCATTTAAGTGGCCTCCCCAAATGGCCGGGGATGGGACAAGTCAACGTTCTGCCGGAATGAGGGAAGCATCTTCCTGCTGAGCAGAAACTGAGCAGAAGCCTGCAATCATTAGAAGAGAACCGAGTAGCTTTAGCTAAGGACATTTTACCCACAGAGAGCTGGGATGTTTAGCATTGAGAAGAGACGGCTGAGGAGGATGAGATTCCACTCCTCAAATACCTATAAGAATGTCAGTGCTTTTGTGATAAGAGGGAAGGTTCTAGAAGCCTGAATCAGGCCCTGGTCCACCAACTCTCTTGGATCTTGGACAACTGGGCAACAACAATCCAATCCTTTTGGAGAAGATTGTTGAGAAAATGATGGGGCTTCAGCTTGTAGAGGATATGGCTTACCAGGACCCATAGCAGCTTGGCATTCTCATGAATGTCCTGTGATGGGATCTGGAGAGAAGGGTAATAATTTATTTAAACAATTTAGATGGCTGCCCAGGGACTCTGCACATTGCAGAAGGATTCGAGACAACAACTGGACAAATCAAAGAGAATGCCCTAGAGCAGTGGTTCCCAACCTTAGCAACTTTAAGACTTGTGGACTTCAACTCCCAGAATTCCTCAGCCAGCAAAGCTTTGTTGCCCTAGAGCAGGGCTCCCCAAATCTGGCAACTTTAAGACTTGTGCACTTCAACCATGCTGGCTGGAGAATTCTGGGAGTTAAAGTCCACAAGCCTTAAAGTTGCCAAGTCTGAAGACCCCTGTCCTAGAGTCACCATCCCTGTCCTCCTTGATCTCTCAGCAGCTTTGAAGAGGGTGGGCTGTGGTTGACTAGCCTTTTGTATCTCTGTTATAGAGTTAGGAATCGGGGTCACCATTCCAGTGTTTCTATTCCTGCCTGAGAAGGTGGGAGCAACTGGTAGAGTGGTCAGGTGTCCAGGTGTTACCCCACAATTTTATTTAACCATTGCAGGAAACATTGCAGGGGCAGGTATCCTCAATATGATGGTGTTAGTCAGTGGTACATCTCCATCTTGGAACTGGGGGAGGGGGAGGGGGAGAGCTTTCTGACGGTGCCTGCAGTCTGCCTGGGTCTGGATGGGTCAAAACAGACTCAACCAAAACAAAATGGAGTAGTTATTAATTGGACCCTCGAGGGGGCTCCTCCTACAGAGACTCACATCCTGAGAAATCTCCTGGACCTTCAGCTCTCAAGGAAGCCCAGCTGGTGAAACCCGGATATTCTGGAAGACAATTGGAATCATTCACAGAGCTAATTTCTACTGTTATTATTATGATTTATCATTGTCTGCTTTTGTAGCATGATTAGTACTTTCTTTAAAAAATCTGCAAACCACTAACATTCAGGTGGTGATAAAACACCCAGATAAAACAATAAGCCAAATTCATTCAGAAGATCAGGCTTCATAGGGAGCGAACAGGGAGGGAGACCCCCAGGTCCCTTCCAGCCCTAGGATTCTATACTTTGGCCCAGGACAGGAGTGTTGGCAAGGCCCCCACCTGTCCTGGAGATGAAGCCATTGGAAGGAAGAGCTAGGAAGTAACCCTCCTCCTGAGTTGCTTCATGCAGTGTGGCTGAAATGAGGGAGTTGGGGGCTGCGGCAGCCTTGCAGCCCTTACAGGACAAACCTCTCCAACCTGGTGCCCTCCACCCCCACTTCACCCTCCAAGTCCCACTCCCAAAGGCCAGGCTGGGCTGCTGCTTGGAACCAGCTGGAAGCAAAGAGCGTGATCTTCCCAGAATGTTTCCAGGCCTTTGATGGGCAAAATCCAGATATGTTTATGGGAAGGCAGGCGATGAATATGGCAACCAGATGGGCCTGTTTAGCATGCAAAACATCTCACTTGAAGGAGCTATTATTGCATTGGGTCAACTGTACAAATGAGGGGGGGGGAGGGAGGTGTACCTCACAGGAGGAAAAGTCAGAAATCGGCTTTATTTTAAAAAACATGTCCAGTTCCTCCAGGAATGAATCCAGTCCACAGCTGTGAGCTTCTTAAGTAACAATACTTTTAATAAAATTAAGTTCTTAATGTAATTTAGCACATTTAATACAATAACCTTTTCCCTTCTTTGTTTTCCTACAAGTTGTGCAACATCATTATTCTTTTTAAAATTTTAATTTTTAAAAAACCTTTTTTCACTATATGCCTCAACAACAACAATCTTCTTCTTCTTCTTCTTCTTCTTCTTCTTCTTCTTCTTCTTCTTCTTCTTCTTCTTCTTCTTTTCCTTGTTCTATCTTTTTTTTCTTTTGGATTTTTATAGAGAGAGAGGCGAGATGGAATCAAAAACAAAATGAAATCTGAGTCCTGTCAGGAATGTATGATCAGCGTCCAAAATTGACTACAAGTTTCCTATGTTAAAGAAATTCCAATATTTTAACAAAGAATGGGCTAGAAACACCCGGCACCATAGGAATACAAAGTGAACCATGAATATTAAATACATATGTGAATTAGAAAAACATTTTAACATCATATTAACAGAAAAAAAGTTTAAGTTCACAATAGTCCTTATTTAACCTACAACTCTGGTTCTTCAGGTGTTGGGCTACAACTCCCAAAATCCACAGCCAACCAACTGCTGGCTGAGAATTATGGGAAATGCTTTCTGTCACACTAGATGGAATCAATGCCTAAACCCCATAACCTGAAGAATTTCAAGATTTCAGCCCATTCCTAACCAGTGAATTTGACATCCTAAACTGAACAGCAAACTTCCCATTTCTCCAGTGAAAATGTGACCTCAGGTGCAGAGGTCTTTCCTCCTTGGACGCCTAGATAAGGTGGTTTACCTGAAACCTAGATGCCCCCCCCTCAGGAGGCTGGTAAGAATTCTATTTTAATGGCAGTGTTAGGTTTTCTGCTTACAAGTAAGCATTTAATGGGAAGAGTGTGGAAAACTGGTTTACTCTGCCAGGCTGCTTCCTTCCCCACCTGGTGTTCTCCAGATCTGTTGAAGATACCTGGATGGCTTTCCTGCAAGATCTGAAGTCTCGGAAAAGACTGGTTCCAGTCTGGACTCGAGAGGCCACGGCTGTCTTGGGCCACCAAAGATGATGGGTTTGTGTTCTTGTGTAGCTCTCAGCAAAGTGTCCTGAGAAATGTTTTGTGAAAATTGTTTCTGAAGGGTCATGGAAGAACTCTGTAAGTCCAATCATCCTTCCATTTGGAAGGAGAACTCCATCTCCACTCCGAGGGTCCCAGGGCACTCGGAGTGCAGGTTCCCCTTCCTGCCCTCCAAATAGGTTGGATCAGCTGCTCCAGAAGACAAGAGGTAGTGGAGGATTTTCCATTTGTGCGGCCAACCTGGACCTGAAAGAACATGGCTACAAAGCCATCTCTACAATCTTTCAGAAGACTCCTTCTCCTTGGCTACCAGGAAGAAGATGCTTGCTTTCGTCTCACCTAGGAACTCAGTTGCTATCATTTCAAAAGTAAAAAGAAGGAGTTTGAATCTTTCTACTTTGATTTATTAATGCCCCGAGCAAAACCTGCCTGTTCCAGTTTGGTTCAGAAACTGCCTTACCTCAATGTCTATGTCCTCCACTGAATCTGGACCCGGTCAGTTTACAACACAACAGAATCTGAGTTTTTCCTGGTGATCTGGAAGGTGAAATATTGCTTTGAGATTTTAAGAATCTGCTTTCTTTCCACAGCTGGAGAAAACTCAGCTGGAGAAAAAAGGAAGTGAACAGAAGTCGGTAAGGTTCTCTACAAGCGCTCAAAGAAGTCAGATGCTGGATTTCTAATGCTATTAAACAGCGAAATCGGTGCTCAAGTCTTCCCCGAGAACTGCTCTTTCCTGAAAAGCGAATATTCCGTCTGCTTCTAAGGGTGGAGAGGGAAACCTCCTATGTTGCCTTGACCCAAAGCAAGGATAGCTCTTAGAAATAAATCCACTCTACAGACACATCAGTTTCTTCTAACATGACTTTTCCTCAAGTGCAATTTTGGCAGTTTTGGAACCACCATTCAAGATTTGAAAAAGATTCTGAGCACTCTTGTAAAAAGACTCTTTTGAGGAAAAATGCCAGCAATTAGGAGAGTGGCTTGAGACCAGGGGAGATTTGTGAGGTAACTATAAAGTGCACCTGAAAGTCAGTCCTGGCATTATTGTTATTGGAGTTCAAGTATCAAACAGAAATTAAAAAACGAGGTAAAAATAATGGAAACAAATGATGGGTTGGAGGGCAAGGGTCTTGCTGATCTTGCAAGCCCCTTTTAAGAGGGGAGGATTCAGAAGAGAGAGAGGAGCAGAGGGGCAAGGGAGTCTTGGTGTGAAGTCTTGGGGGGCTATATTGTGGCCTTCACATGGGGCCAGCAAAGGAATCTGGGTTCACATTGGCCCATGACCAGAAGTCAGTCCGGTTGGAAAGGGATCCAACGGGCAAGAAAGGAGGAGCTGGTAACCAAACAGCGACATCAGAGGCTAAAGAAGCCCGAATCGGATGCTTCCAGCTCCAATGGACTCACCCCAACCAGGGTGAGAAAGAATTGGGAGACCCCTTGGGGTGCAGAATTTTGGAAGGATTCTTTTACAGCAGAAAGAGAAAAGAGCATGGAAGCTTTCAGTCAACATTATCCTAATAAGAGTAACACTTATTTGTTTTATCCGTGTTATCATTTGTTCTAATGCATAATGTAAGACAGTGGTGAATTCTTATTTCTCCTCTTGCGGTGCAGAGGCAGCAGATCCAGCTACTCTATGGTTCTCCAGGTCAGAAAGGTGGAGGAAATGGAGAAACACAATGCCCCCCCCCCCCGACTAGAGGCCCAGCCTCCCAGAATATTTAATATACACTCCTTTGCAGGGCCAGAACTTAATCAGCCCAGCTGACCCTCCACGTCCTCACTAATCCCATGTCCGAATGCTGCCTGCCCCCCCCCTCTCTGCAAGTTAGGCTTCCGTTGGCTGGCTCGAGTGGCTTCCTTCCCCACAGATGTGGCACAAAAGACAGATGGGATCAGAGTGAAGGGAAAACGCTGCATTTATGCAGGTGAGGATTCTGCTTTATTTCTCTAGAGGATGACCAAGGTTTGCTCTGGAGATCTGGCTGAGGATGGAGAGTAGCTGGGAAAGAGAGGGACCAGAAGGACTGGGGGGGGGGGACACTAAGCATGATGACCGAGCTGGGCGCCTTTGCCTCCTGCACAGAGTCCCCAAAGGTCTCTGTCCTGCAGGGTTTATTGGCCCAGCTGACTTTCCATGCGGTTTCACCTTGGGATGAGCCAGTTTTATTCCAGATTATTCCAGGGAAATTTGTTTTGGCTGCTGGATATTCAGCAAGAATGAAAACAGGCAGGAGCGGATGGAGAGTAGTGGCCCTACCGTTCCTTCAGAGGAAAGGGATGCATGGATCTAGAATTCGGGCAAAAAAGTCCAGATGGTATAACGAAGTTCCACCTGCTGATGTCCAGGCTGCGACAATAAAAGCTCCTTCCATTTCACACATACAAAATAGGTGGACTTTGAGCCGTTAATGGCCACCCGTTCGATTTCTTTCACCATACTCAGAGACAGCCCTGTCCAAAAACTGGCTTCCCTGGCGCTTTCTATCTATCATGTTGCTTATGGCTATTTATTTGATTTACATGTGAAAATTGTTTTGATAAATCTTCCAAACTTCTTTTGGTTCTTTCAAGGATATTCCTTAACTTTTTCTTTTTTCTTCCAAGGAAAACAATGATTTATCTTTCAAGAAACCTTTAAAAATCTCATTCTCCTATTTCAGTTGCGTTTTTAAAAAAAGACAGCTTCCTAGCATAGTACAGGAAGTCTAAATTTAAAAGTATAAAGACTAGTATTTGTTTGGTATTGTGTTCCATGGATACACTTTAAAAGATCAACAATAAAAAAAAAGTTTTTTTTAAAAAAATACATGTTATCAGATCTCAGTTTTCCCATTCTTTAAAAAAATAACATTATCGCTTAGACTGACAGAAAGTTGCAATAGTGGGGATCAAATTTCAGCCAGAGTAAAATATCAGCTGGGAAATTAAACCGAACCAAAGAAAGAACAAAAACTTGCTGTGGTTATGAGTTTATTTTACATTCCACTCAGTCTGGGATTATCAATTTTCTTATATTTTATATGGATAGCATCTACTATTCATTTTTATCATTTTCTATAGGATTATAAGAAATACATTAGAAAGCTTATACTTTTAGAAAGATTCTTCTTTTTTATATATACTTAGCTATTCCTTTTCTCTTTCTCTCTCTTTTTGGTTAAAAAAGGCTGCTGGAGTTCAGCTGGGACACTACAAGCAGAAAGAGCCAGAAATATTCCTGTCCTAAAATAAAGAGGAACTTGGAATTGCCATGATTGAAATCGAGGGACGCTTCCGTCCAGAAAGTCCTATGGAGCCATTCTTTCTTTTCCCTCCCTCTTGGTTTCAAAAAAAGAGGGAAGAAAGTTTCAGAAAACAGGAGAAGTTTAGATGGAAGCCAATCTCCCTGATAAAACCTGCCCCACAAAGCCTCTTCTGGAAAGCCTGGGGTGTCTCTGAGGGGGTGAGACCCCCCCTCTCCTCTGTACACACACCCTGGCTTATTGCCCGTGCCCGTCTCCCCAGCCCCACCCCAGACCCCGGGCATCCTCGCCAGTCTCGCTCAGAAGGCGGCCCACCAGCCCGGCTCTTCCTGGCCCAAGCTTGGGGCCAGAGTTTCTCCTCAGTGGGGCTGGAGAGCAGATGCCAAATCTTTAATCTCAAGTAAAACAAGACCCGGATGTGTCCTGGGGAAAAAAGGAAAGAACTGCTGATGTTGTTAAACTCCTGAAGAACAAAAGGGCCTCTAGCTGCCCCCTTCTGGTCACTGCTACGGCTCAGAGCCTGGAGGGGCTCCCCGGAAGGGACTTCTCTGGACGGCTTCATTTGTGGAGGCACCCCAGTTGTCTACTTCAGGACAGCTGGGAGCCTCCTGGCGATCCATGCAGGAGGAGGCCGGCCAGCGGTCCCTGGGGCCTGCCTTTGGCTCCCCCTGCTTGGTTGAGGTGAGTTGCCTCCTCAGTGCCGGCCCGTGCAGGACTGAAGGGCAGTCAACCCCAGGACGGAGGATTCGGCCGGACACCCCCCCCCCCGTCCCTTGCAATTAGAGCATCTTAAGTCAGAAACAACAACGTGCATTGCTAAAAGTGGCACTGCCTTTGTCCAATTCCTAATGTTTGCCATTTTTAATTATTTTAACATACAACTTTTCCGATAGCTTTTTAACTTCTGGGAACGGCTATTTTTATCATAACTATTCACTTATACAGATACACACACACGCGCACGCACAAAAGGAAGGGGGGAAAAGAAACATATATTAAAAACACTTTTTAAGCAATACTCTGGATACAAATGTATTTTTAACCTACATATATTCTAAACTTTCTAGTCTTTTTAAGGATCACTTTATCATAAAATAAAATATCCTTTTCCCTTATAATAAATTACCTAATAAAAAGTATTTTTATTTAGCCCAGTTCCTTACTACATTTATATGTAATAAATGCATTTATTAAAATAGAATATTAAATTATAAAGAAATGATTTAATTTTTTTCATCTCTCCCCACCTCTCTATTAGGAAAAAAAACTCAAACAATTAAGCATGTAAATGAACATCAAGGGAAAAAAATGAATGGAACAAAAATAGGTAATATTTGTTTCTGTTGATTTGATTCAAGAGAATTAACAGTCAGAGCCTTTGTATTGTTGGATATTTTAAAATTGCATCTGAGAATGAGTGAGGGGTGTGTGTGGGGAGAGACAATGTAAGTATTTCCCCTTAGCAAAAAATATTTCTGCAACTACATTATGGACAATTTTGATCATATCCCCTTGTTAAAATATAAATCCAAATTTATTTCTTAACATTAAATGCATTATAATAATACTATTTTCTATATATTTAATATCAATGAAACCCTTATCACGGTATGACAATTGGAAATACCTCCCCCTTTTATAGAAATACACTGATGCCTCTGGCTTCAAACCTTACACAACTTGGCATTATTTTCAAACGTTCCCCCCCCCCACCTCAAACCAATGCAGACGTCAAGGATGAAAAACCCTCCAGAGAGAGCTGGAAAGGTAGGTTTCCTGTGTTCTATAACTTGAAATTTAAAATGGTAGGAAAACTGCTGAAGATTGAAAGCTCCAAAGCTTTTAAGAAAGAGTCACATCAAAGTTAAGCAAATGGCGGCACAGGCAGTCCTCGACTTACAACCATTCATTTAGTGACCATTCAAAGTTACAACAGCACTGAATAAAGTGACTTACCACAGATCCTTGCTCTTATGACTGTGGCAGCATCCCCTGGCCACGTGATCAAAATTCAGGCACTTGGTAACCAGCATGTATTTGTACCATTTGCAATGTCACGTGTGATAAGTACCTGCGACCTTCCCCGGCTAACAACCATGTTAGCGTTTATTCACTTAATGACTGCAGTTATTCACCTAATAATCATGACAAAATGAGGTTGTGAAATCAGCTACAACCACCAATATTTAGCATCCAAAATTCTGGTCCCAGTTGAAGTCATAGGTCGAGGACTACCTGTACGTCAGAGCTAGGGCAACATTTTAAAAAAAATGAATTCAACAAATTGGACATGACTTGCGTTCTTTTTGGTCACAGCAAGCAGTGGCAGCTCCTAGTTAGCCTGTAGACTGTCCAGCCCTGGGTGGCTTTGGGGATGGGAGAGCAGGAAAATGAAATAAACCTGGCCACTCCCAGATTGTTCTCAAACCAAACAGGTGAATGTCCCATGCAAGCATCAGAAATCAAGCTTTCACTCAGAGGAATCCTGAGCCACTTTAAAATGGGTTTGTATACAATAGTTTAAAAAACTAACAAGGTTTTTCTGGTCTACGTTGGAGAGAACATAGTCTATAGCACCTCTGTTTAAGACAGGGCTTCTCCATCTTGGTCACAGGTGGATTTCAACTCCCAGAATTCCCCAGCCAGCACAGCACAGCTGCTTGGGAATTCTGGGAGTTGATGTCCACCTATCTTAGAGTGACCAAGATGGAGAAGCCCTTCTTTAGAGTATTGCTAGCATAAGGCATTTTGTAGAATATAAAAAAAACAGCCCTGGTGCTATTTTTCTCTCAAATCATCATTTCTGCAGATGCAATGGATTGAAATAGCTGGTCATTCAATTACAAAATAATCAATGAATATTCGTTAAACTGGATGAGACCCTATTTTTTAAAGTTACTAGTTATTTGACAAGAATGAAAAGCAAACAATAAATATCCCAAAAGATTTTTTTCTGTTGATAAATTGCTGATAAGAAAGTACTGATCTGTGAAGATCTGAAAAAACATTCTCAAAAATCTAAATGCCAAATTATGAATTTCAGTTCTTAAAGCAACAACCTTAGTGGTTTCCTGAATTTCAAATTCCCATTTGAGAAGAGGTTGGACAGCCATTTGTCCAGAATAATATAAGGTCTCCCGCTTGGGCAGGAGGCTGGACGAGAAGATCACCAAGGTGCCTTCTAGCTGTCATTCTATATTTTGTAAATTCCCCATTAAAGATGGATAAATTCCAGAAAACTGGATTTTTATTTGAAAAGTTCTGCTTTGAGACTTGTAATCAATTTCCACCCTTTGTCTCCCGAGGGTAGTTGGGGACTCGGGGCAATGCCAGGCAGGCCGGCTTCCTTTGAAAATTTGAAGCTTTGAGGTTTGGATTTAGAAACAGAATCCCAAGGCTGGAAGGGACCCTGGAGATCTTCTAGTCCAACCTGCCCAAGGCAGGAGACTTCATTTCAGTACTTCTGATTCAGTTATTATAAAATATAATAACTTCAGTTATTCTGTTATGTTTCGGCAAGAGAGCCCTACTGAGCTGGTTAAAATCTCCTCTGCGGTTGATGGTCTTTCTTTAAAAAGTAATGCCATGAAAGGCACAGCCAAGAGACTCCAGCTTCTCTTTCAGCCCCCTCCAAGCCTCAACACTGGGACCTTCTGCTTGGTTGCTGTAGGCTCTCGGTGTCACCATCCCTACACAGTAGAACCAGCCAGAACGTGGGGTAACCGTAACCACCACCGGCTCGATTGGGTGCCCAAGATCTCCCCCAATCACAGCTTGGCACATGCTTGGCTGAGGCCGCATGGTGGTGCCAAAGTAGGGTTGGTGAGCGACCAAGCTTCCTCAGGCGCTGGGCAGGCTGGCCCTTGGGAGGTCGGTGGTGCTGCTGCTCAGATGACATCCACCCCCCCACCCCCTCGGGCTGGTGAAGCACCAGGAATGGCTTCCTCCAAGGAATGCTGGGAAGTCTTCTTCAGGTCGGCCAGCAACAGGTAATGTCTTGATTCCCAAATGCCCCGTTTCGTTTCTCCAGAAAACAAGCACCCCTCATAGGCAGAGACCATATTCATGCCAAGGAAAGCAGGGTCTTCTGAATGCCCCAACCTTGGCAGCAGAGATGGGGGCAGCAGGGGCTGGGAAGCTTTTGCCTGCTCACCCAAAGACTAGCCAAGTCGAGGGTCGGTTGATGCCATCCCTGGGGACTGGCATCCTTTCACCTGGGGCCCAGCTGCCCACCCCGGGCCCAGGGGGACCTCCTGGTGCCATCTCTGCTGCAGCTTTTGTAGTACGGGGGGGGGGGGCAGTTGGGCGGCAAGACATTTTGGTGCAGGGACTGAACTGACAATTTCCCAGGTTTCCATGAGCTCCCCCGATCCTACTGGGAGAAAAAAAGCTCTCATCCATTTTTCTCCCCTTTATTGCTGGTGAATCAGACCAACAAGAGATCTCAGTTTACCTATCAAGAAAGATACAGGTCAGAGCAAAAAATTAAGGTCATGGGCATTTTAAAAAATCTTTTAAGTCTCTCTCTGTGTGTGTGTATGTATGTATGAAGCATGAAGTAAATATACATACATACATTTTTAAAAAATACTCTCATGCCCTTCCCATAAGAAGTGCAGAGAATCCCAATGTGTGAATGCAGGAGCCCCCGTTCCCCCCCCCCCAACCAACCATTGATCTTGGTTTTGCAGGAGAAGGTCTGCAACTCTGATTTCTTTCTTTCTTTCTTTCTTTCTTTCTTTCTTTCTTTCTTTCTTTCTTTCTTTCTTTCTTTCTTTCTTTC
>JANHFQ010007800.1:24542-42694 GCA_032468035.1 Aparallactus werneri | reverse complement strand
AAATGGAGAAATCTTTTAATTTTTCTTAGGAGGAAAGGTTATTATAGATTCTTAGTGCATTCAGCATTCTTAATACATTCATGAAATGTATTTTATCAAAAATTCAGAATATGATTTGAAAAAAAAAGTCATGCAAGAAAAATGAATTGCAGATAAACTTTTTATTTATTTATTTCTTATTTTAATAGTCTGATTAAGCTTGTTCTATACAGAAAGAGTGTGATAGAGTTGCTAAATAGTACAACTAAGTGATGTGCAAGTATCTCTTGTATTCATATTATTATATAATTTCAAATCATTTTTATTGCATGTCTCCCACTGAATCACATATAAAGAATTTTGCAAATGCTAAATGAAGAATTCAGAATTGCAAGGAAATTCCAGAGCCTGAAGGTAAGTAATAATATTAATGATCAGCAGTGTTCTATTTGGATGATCTTTTTGGGAGTGAAGTTGTATGAAATATATTTCACTGATATATTCAATCTTTTCTTAGATATGCCTTATGCTCATTACCATGCCTACTAAATGCCTACATATTCAGTAGTTTCAGTGGATGAACTGTTCAAAATACAAGCATTCAACTCTTCCAGTCCTCCAATCCACCCAACTCTCCCAGTCCTCCAGGCTCCATCTGTACCAAAAGCCCCTCCACTGAAGAAAGATCTCCACCAGAAAGAGATTGTTCCCTTGTTTATCTTTTATCTACTTATACTGGTCTCTTCTTCCCATAGAGGAGATAGCAAAGTCTTTGGAGGTTGGAAAATTTTCTCTTTTTCTTTATTCTATTCACACCACAATTTGCCAGTAGTTTGCTAATTTTTTTTCTTGGACAACAAACAAATTGTGTATTTTCTTTTGTATACCAGAAAAAAATTCTGCTGATTGATTTGGAAGATAAACAAATAAAAATTAGACTCTTGTAGGAGCACGTGTGAAAATTGGGTATGTATTTGAAATATAATATATAGATAGATTAGATGTAGTCTATAAAATATCCTCTCAGATGGTTTGGAAAGTTGACTCAAGCAGCAAATTCTTCATTGGTTTGGAATATACAAAGTTATTTCATAATTTTTTCTCATTTGTTTTTATTCTCTCATGTTATGCTCAGAATTCATAGAAGCAACATTATTTTGTGGATTTTTGCTTGTTTGTTTTACAGTTGTCTGACCCAATGATCTTGAAGAGCAGAGTAAATATCTCAGGGAATGCTGTCACAGAAATTCTTTTACTTGGCTTTTCTCATCTCCAGAAGATGCAGCTACCTCTGTTCTGCATTGTCCTGATCATGTATGTGTTAGCATTAATGGGTAATGCTCTAGTTGTCCTCATGATCCGCCTGGACTCCCGCCTCCACATCCCTATGTACTACTTCCTTAGCCATCTTTCCTGGTTGGAAATTATCATCACAACCACTGTTATACCAAAGATGCTCAGCATTCTCATTTCAGAGAAGAAGTCCATCTCCTTCTTTGCATGTGCCTTTCAAGTCACATTATACTTTCTTGCAGGAACCACAGAAGTCCTCCTACTGGGAGCAATGTCGGTGGACCGCTACCTAGCTATTTGTAACCCATTGCGCTACACAGCCATCATGAGTAACAAAGTATGTTTACTGATGGTGGTTTTCTGCTGGTTCATTAGTTTTGTTTGCATCGCAGTTGGGATAGTTACCAAGTCAAATCTACCTTACTGTGGACCCAATATCATTGATCATTTCTTCTGTGACACAGGACCCTTGACAAAGTTGATCTGTGCAGATACCCACCTTGTTCAAGCTTTAGAATTTGCCTCATCTTGTTTTACATTGCTTTCCTCTGTCTCTGTCACTACCATCTCTTATGTCTGCATTATTGTCACAGTGATAAAGATGCCTTCTGCCCAAGGTAGGAATAAAGCATTTAGCACTTGCAGTTCACATATCACTGTGGCCTCAATCTACTATGGTAGCTCCATATTCATCTATGTCAGGCCATCTGGAAGCTCATCTATGGATTTCAACAAGTTAGCCACAATGCTCAACACAGTAGTAACACCCTTGCTCAATCCAATTATCTATAGCTTAAGAAATAAAGTAGTCAAAGAAATTTTGAAAGATAGAATGAAACAGCTTGGTTCTACCATTGGAAAGGCAATAAATTAAAATACAACATTCCCCCCTGAACTTTCCATGTTATATGGATATCTCTGAGCTTAATTTAGCTGTCTTTTTTCTCCAAATGAATTATAATTAAAGCTTTCTGAAAAGCCACCAAGGTGTTTAACTTCTCTGCAACTACTTTCTGAGAAGGTTCTAGCATTATAATATCAGAAATCTTTTTATGACAGAACATACAAATTCCTTCTCTTCTGATAGCATTGATGATATTACCTAGTTTGGGTAATGAAATGTCTGCAAGAAAACAACCGAGCTCAGAAAGCACCAAGGATCTCTCATTTCAATCCTGAGCTACAAATATTCTATTGGCATTCTACTGGTAAATATTCTATTAGAAGATTATTGGTATCTTCTTCTTCTAATATGACCATGTAATGTTTCCCAAGTCTTATTAACAATATGATCTCAACAATCCAGGTAATTCTAGTTAAATAATTTGCTACATAGCAGAAATGAAGGAATGTGGGGGAAATCTCACTGATGCCTTTTAAAAGTCAATTAAACTAATTCTCTTTGGCTTGATAGAACTCCATTCTTTTATTTTCATATGCTTTCACTTTATAGGTGGGATAGGCAGTCTAAAAATTTAGTAAACAAATAAAATAAATGAATTCATCTTAAAGGAAAAAAAGTGATTAGTTAAAACTACACTGAAATAAATTGCCATGCATTGTTAATAGTAATAACTGAACTTCTAGATTGAGTGTCGGTAATGTTGGACACATGGACCAACCCTGGAGGGGTGGAAAAGTAAGGGGGAATGCTGGGAGAGTAGAGGAGAGCCACATCTCTCCTCCCTGACTCAGAAAGGCCCCTATACCGATGGCAAGTTAAGCAGCGGTCTAATGGCCACCTCGAAGCCAAACTAAATCTGGGAAAATAAGACTGGGCAGGAGGAGAAGAAGAAAAGAATGGAGTATATTATTTGGGTGAGACATTTTCCCCTGATGCTTAATAACAACCCCAAGAAATCTAAAACCAAAAAGAGACTGGATATTTGGAAAAGCAGCAAAATAATTTCATTTGACAAGAGAAAGGGAAAAAACTTTTAAGAGTGTTATTAATGGACAAAGGGGAAGCTGCCCCCAAGCTCCAGCAAAAACTTTGAATTTGAAGTCTATTAATGGTTGAAAATTAGAATTGAAGTAAAGCATGATTGTCAACTTGTTTATTTTGCCATAACGGAAGGGATGGCAGTGAAAATGGAAGAATTTAAAGAACTATATGATTCAATATCTTTAAGTTTTCAAAGAATGGAGGACAAATTAGATACGGTTTTTGA
This sequence comes from Aparallactus werneri, assembly GCA_032468035.1. Lineage (NCBI taxonomy): Eukaryota > Metazoa > Chordata > Lepidosauria > Squamata > Lamprophiidae > Aparallactus > Aparallactus werneri. The sequence goes on along the minus strand of JANHFQ010007800.1, from coordinate 39,251 downwards.
AAAACTGAGAAATAATATTAACAATATACTGGATGTTATGTGTAAAGACCAAAGCACCCCACAGATTTTGGAATTAACAGAAGAAATAAACCAGAAAATGGAGCGACAGATTGCAGAAGAAGAGGGATGGAAACCTAAGCTAAAAGGACAAAAGAGACAGATGGAGCAGTATGATTGGTCTTACCAGCAGTTCAACAAACAGGATAGGTGCAAAATGTGGAACTAATAAACTGGATGTCTGAGGAGAAGAGACTAATAAATATAATAAAACAGAGAAACAACAACTTGAAGAGATAAGGGAACAATTTGGAAAAAGAGACAGAGAGTTATACAGACAGTTTGGATATTTGGCAACAAGAAGCATTGAGAAGAAAAATGTTTAGATTGAATAGAGTAAGTGCATAGAGAAGGAAGGATGATGGGTAAACTGAGGTAGAATAGAAATTAGGGGGTATATTAGAGAAGTTAATCTTTTCCAAGAAAAATGAAAAATGAAAGAATGTATAATGGAAATAAGAGAAAAAATTATTAGAGTTTGTAGAAAGGCGAGTTTGCTATACAGTGGAACTTCAGTTCACGAATGCCTCCGTTCGCAACCACTTTGGTTCCCGACCAAAAATTTCAGCTGAGTTTTGAATCGGTTCACAATTCAAATATTTAGATAGAAAAAGTTATATTTATAAATAAAATATTTAGGATAGTAAAATTGGGGAATGCCATACAAATTAAGATGTGATGAATTGAATTGATTAAAAGTGAATGTATGGAAGAAATGTAAGAACTTAAATGATCAAAGATATGGTTAATATGAATTTTAAGAACTGAATGAAATTAGGAAATGAGAATTATAATTAGTAAAAATGATGATGAAGATTAATAAATATTATTAGCATAAAGTGAAAGGCGGGAATGATACTGTAGGATTAATATAGTTTGATTATAAATTCAATGATTTATGGTGAATAGTTGTTTAGATAAGGGAAATTAAAATTTGGAGAAATGTTGTAAAATTAAGAATTTGGGTAGGATGAATTGGAATGAAATGTACGTTACCCCAAAATGATCTGTTCATGTATAAGAAGCATATGTAAAGGGGAACATATTAAAAATATTATTTAAAAAAGTAATAACTGAGCTCTTAAAACAATACAGATCTATTTGCAGAGTATACTCATTATTCAAGCAACACATATATGTGGAGGACCATTTTATGGAGTCCATTTTGGAAATCCTCTGAGAGTTTCATATGCTTTCATAAGAATGTTCTTTACCATCCCCCAAATCTTCTTTTCCTAGTTGTATTTTCTTCTTACTTGTAATAGAAACAAATATCCTCGCTCTCTCAATGAGGAGTAAATACAGTATGAGATGAGATCACAAACATGTTTTCTTCAGATACTCTGTCACTTGTGATCACTTTGGGGAATTAATTGAGAACTATATCATTATCTCAAGTGATGGTAATGTTTCTTGTTTATGTTTGTATGACATTTCAATGAACAGTTTCATACTTAGAAACAGAATAAATATATGTTAGAACTGGGCATGACAGACGCTGGGCAAGGAAAGCCATCAACATTTCATTTCATTTTTATATTTGTTCCATGAATAGGAAGCAGGAAAATGAAAAATTGTTGAAGGTGGTATAGGAAAATGAACATTAGATATTAATGAGTTAGAGTGGGATATTGAATTTTATTTTCAAGAAAACATTTATTTTTATATTTGCAATGATTTTTTTGTTGCTATTTCTGCAGTTTTTGCCCCAAACTGAATGTAAGATGCATCCTATTCTTTGCAACAGGATTGATGCCCTCCAAATCCCACATGAACATTATCAACCAGGTAACTTTATCATTGGAGGGATCTCTTCTCATTTCGTCTCCTTTTTCAAGGCACTGTCTTTCCAGGAACACCCCAGATCAATGTTTATTGAAGATCCTATGTAAGGAAATTCTTATTTCAATGAGAGATCCAAGAGAACATTATCATAATTCCTAAGAAGAGAAAGCAAATTTTCCTTATTTGAGCAAAATAGACAATTTCAATAAGACCGTGTTAAATATATAGTGACAGGTTTTCAAAATATCATTTTCTCAATTCTGCATTTTGCCTTTCTTTTGTGAGAATTACTCTATTAATTTTTCTACTAAATCATGTTGTTTTCAATATTTGTCAAGACTTATAGCTTCTTTAAATCTCAACTACTTTTCTATATCATATGATGCAATTCCTTCAGTTTTCCCTCTATATTTGGACGCAAATTGGTTCTTATTTCACCTTAGTAGTTTCACCTTAATGACCATTGTATTTCTAAGAGCTTGGATTTCTCAAAATAAATGAAGATGTTTCGTGTTCTCTCTTTCTCATAGTCCTTCAGTTTCCATCCCTTTTACTGTGTTACTTCTTGTTTCAAAGAAGTATGAGATGATTATGTTGATCAATAGCTCTTAAAAGTTAAACATAAATGGTATTACAAAGATGTTAGCAGAGTGGGTTGCTCTAAGTGGGCCAGGAAGACCCATATTCAGATTCTGAAGTGCTTTTCTTCGTAGAATGTTTGTCATTGGGTTATTATAGGCCTAGAAGAATATGAAAGGAAGAAAAATGAAAAAGAAAAGTTTCTCATAAATAAATCTTGGGCCATATCTATATGCATTTCTCATTTTTACTTTGTAAATATGGTCAGTTTGGCAATTTGAACCAAAAAGTGAATGAAATCATGGCACTGAAAATGAACACATAATCATCATCCAAATCAAAGTTAAATTAAATTCACTAAAATCAAGGCCTAAGTCATATCTACTATAAGAATAACTGGATGAAATGTAAAAGGACAATTTTATCACTGGAGTCTAATTAATGACACTATAGTTTCCTCCATTTAGTTTCCAAAGGAAATAGCAATCCATTAAGCAGAAAAAAGTCTTATCATTCTTTAGAAGTAAGTCTGAGCCCAGCCAACTGCTGCTTTTCTAACTTACACACCATATTGTATTTTACTGCTTCATAATTCATTTCTCCTTTCAGACATATATTTTTTAAGCCTAAGGAACAATTGGAAATGTGATTTCCTTTGGCAAACAATATTATCTTTACCTAGAGACAGGTGGACCTTCTCCACTTATTATAGGCAAAGCATCGAAACCAATAAGAAGTGTCTCTTTCTTTCACTAACCTAATCAAATAACTAGTGTGAATCTTTCATAACAGGAAAAAAATTACTTTCTAAGTCGTTTCTTGATCATTTCAAAGTTTTATATATATATATATTAATTTATTTATTTCTAATGAAATATGTGGTTATTGTCACATCCTGAATGCCATTCTGAGAAACAGATGTCTCTATAAGAAATATGTGCTTTTGATTACAAATGTCTAGGATATTCTTGGATTATACCAATGCTTTCATTGCAGTGTAGTGCTAAAGAACTACCAGCAAGTGTTGGCCTTCTTGTATGCTGTGAAGGAAGTCAATGAGAATCCAGGGCTTTTGGCTAATGTAACAATGGGATTCCACATCTATGACAGCTACTTCAATGACAGGTTAACCTTTCAGACAACTATGAATCTCCTCTATGGCCCGAAAATAATCATTCCAAATTATAAGTGTAATTCAGGGAAGAATCTGATAGCTATCACCGGGGCACTTCACTCAGAAACTTCCTTTCACATAGCTATGATCTCAAGTATTTATAAAATTCCCCAGGTAGGAGAATTCATCTATGTATTGTGGCTTTCATAACTTTTGTAAGATGTTCATATTAAGGACCAAGAAAGAAAATAAGATAGAATCTTCATCCAATGATGCACCCTAGTAATTTTAATATCTTACATACCCCTCATTTAAACACATGTTTATTATTTAAAAATCAACACCACTTTGCTGTAGAAATGACATTTATAAAGTAACACATACATACAAACATATGCACATAAAAAGAAGAAAAATATTGTACTGAATAACATTATTCCTAGACTGCAATATGTCTTATCAGTCCATGTATTAACATTGGAGTTACAGTATATACAGATGTCCTGATCACATGCTATTGTCTGGATAGTTTATAGAAACTCGTTGTATTGGAACCTTAGATTTAAGCTCTAACATGTAGTCCATGCTATACCACTTTCATCATGATAATTCTGAAGTTACCAGAACCCATTATGGCTATTAACTTGATTGTTTAGCTACTAACTGCTGGTTTGGGAAACAGGCTTAGAAAAAAGTGAAACTGATTTAGAAGTTAAAATTATATTTCAATGGTGAAAAATTGCTTCTGTCTTTTAATTCCAAGAAGTGCCAAATTGTATTCCTATTGTGATATTAGTAATGCTAATTACAAATCCTTTTTTTCATATGAGAAAAACTATTCGAAAATATAGTCTGGATTAAGGCATGCATTTAGAAAAAAAAATTCTCAAGAAATTTTAGGACTAAAGAATAATATATTTTTGAAATAGTAATTCTTATTATTGCTTTGTAACATGAAATCCTAACATTAAATTACTTAAATTTTCCTCAATCTAATTTTCTCCAATTATATTGACAATTGGCCATACTGTTACTTGAAGTTGAACATGCCTGGCAGGCTTGATACATGCAATATTTAATTGCTATTTTGCTATAATTATGAATGTATTATATTCAAAAAATGGGAAATCCATCTATTATGGAGGGCACTAACTTGAGAAGAAGGTTCATTATAACATGTCAGTAAGCATTTTTATTTTACTCATGCCAAGAAATTTGTTTTTGCTTAGGTCTCTTTTTACTTGTTTGATCCTTTATTGACTACTAAAATACAGTTCCCTTTCATTTACCGGGTGGTTCCCAATGAAAAGCATCAGTATAAGGGTATTATCGAACTACTTAAACATTTTCAGTGGATATGGGTTGGGATCATCACACTGGATGATGACAAAGGAGAAAGTTTTGTTCGGACCTTACTGCCAATGCTTTCCCAAAATGGTATTTGTTCTGCTTTTACTGACAGAATGCCCTCCATAACAAACTTCTTGGAAATCCATGACTCATATATGAAGATTGAAAAAAGACTCAATTTTTTTAGGATCAATGAGGTCAAAGCAATTCTGGTATATGCAGAAACTCATTCTGCACTGAGTTTGAAATTTTTGCTCATTCAAAATAATGATATAGCAGTTACTCTGGACAGAGTCTGGATTATGACAGCCCAATGGGACTTCCCAGCTTTACAGTTTCATAAAGATTGGGATACAATGGTGTTCCAAGGGACTTTGTCTTTTTCAGTTCATTCCAGGGAAGTGTTGGGATTCCAACATTTCCTTACAACCATAAAGCCTAACTTACTAAAGAAAGACAATTTTATTAATGATTTTTGGGAACAGGCTTTCAACTGTTTATTTTCAAATTACTACACTGGTGAACAGCATGCAGAATTTTGCACTGGGAGAGAAAAATTGCAGAACCTTCCTGGACCCTTTTTTGAAATGAAGATGACTGCCCAAAGCTACAGTGTATATAATGCTGTCTGTATGGTAGCACATGCTTTAGATGCCATGCTGTCACTGAATTCCCAGCACAGAATGATGAGGGCACTTGGGAGCCCACAACCTTGGCAGGTATTATTTCATAATCAAAACAATTTTATTGCCATAAACAGGCAATTGAAAAGTAGCACTATGTAATGTTCATATTACTATTGATCACAATCACAAATAATTACATCTATATCTTTTCAGATAATTTCCACATAGGAAATTATGAGCCAGCAGCATACGGCGGCAGCCAAAAAAGCTAATACAATCCTTAGTTGTATAAAGAGAGGAAGAGAATCAAAATCACGTGAAGTATTAGTACCATTTTATAAAAATTTAGTCAGACCATACCTGGAATATAGCATCCAGTTTTGGTCATCAGATTACAAAAAAAGATGTGGAGACTTTGGAAAAAGTGCAGACAAAATGATTAATGGCCTGGAGACAAAAACATATGAAGAATGGTTACAGGAATTGGGTCTGGCCAGGCTAAAGAAAAGAAGGACTAGGGGTGACATGATAGCAGTATTCCAGTATTTGAGGGGCTGCCAAAGAAGAGGGGGACTATTTATTTTCCAAAGCACAGAAGGCAAAACAAGAAACAGTGGATGGAAACTAATCAAGGAGAGAAGCAACCTGGAATTGAGGAGAAACTTCCTAAGAGTGAGGACAATTAACCAATGGAACAGCTCACCTTCAAAAGTTGTAGGTGCTTCATTACTGGAGGTCTTTAAGAAAAGACTGGGCAGCAACCTACCTCAAATGGTATAGGGTCTCCTGCTTGATCAGGGGTTTGGATTAGAAGCTCTCTAAGGTCTTGTCCAGCTCTATTCTGATTCTGATAGATTGCCAGTAGTATTTTCCCCTTAGGAGTGGGACAACTGGCACCAAGTATGGCTGGAAGCTTTGTTTATGTGTATTTGTTAAATTTATATCCTGCTTTTAATATAGTTCAAGACTATAAATACCATTCCTTCCTCTAATTTTTCCTCACAGCAGCAAACAAGGTTGGGTTGAAAGTCACTGAATGATGTTCCATGGATGATGACAGACCAGGACCTATGTCCCCTTGGTGTCAGTTCAACACCTTAACTGTCATACCATCCAGATTCTTTAGCCTTATGTTTTCTGAAATCTAAGAGACCATTTCTTTCCTTCTTCACAAATTGCAGCAATTTTAAAAAATGCCATGACCCATATCATTTGTTTCAAATGTAATATTTAATATCAGCCCATTATATTTATTAAAATAGAACCATGCATGATACATTTTCAGTATTAGTTAGTTCCTTCATGTTTTCTCTATTAATAAACAGAACCATCAACATCACTTTCTAGACTTCACATTGCTTTTCATCCAAAATCATTACATTGTTATATTGCTGAGTCTTTCAGCTTCTGCACATCTGTGTCTCTTATACTTGTTTTGTTGTGTTCAATATATCTATATTTATTAGCTATTTGTTTTTATTCCACATGAGGATTTTAGTGGGTATCAATTCAATATTTGTATGAAATAGCAATAATAAAGACATTTCACTTTTTCATTTAAAATTCCTTTTGTTATCTTCGGTTGCAGCTTCACCCTTTCTTGAGGAAAATTTCATTTAATAACAGTGCTGGAGACCTAATATCTTTCGATGAGCAAGGTGAATGGGAAGGTGGATTTGATATTATCAACTGGATTACTTTTTCAAATAAATCATTCTCCAGAATAAAAGTAGGAAAATTGAACCCACATGTCTTATCTCCCATACAATTATACATTAATGATGAGAAGATCTTCTGGCACAGCAACTTCAATAAGGTAATGTTTTATTATAGACTGTTGAGATAGGAAGGTAAAGAAAATTTCCTTCTTTGGAAGAACATGGGTAAAATCTGGACTTTCCACATTTTGACGTTTCACATTATAGGTAGCAGAAGACATTATAGATAGTAGATCTACCTATCTGGATGCCTATCTTTGATAGTTTAATGTTTACTTCATGGAAAATACTAAAATGATGCATCATATAAATTTATATGAATATAAATGTATGGGATAATTTAAGTGGAGCTCACCATACTGTGGGAATAATATGAGGAAGAAAAAATGTATGGGATAATTTATAATATATATGACAGGAATTTTCATATAAAATCTCTTTTACAGAAATTTGTGAAAAAATCTATGGATGTGCATTTTGTTTATGGATTTTACAAATTATTTCAAGAATTAGAGTAGAATATTAACTTAATAAAGCAAATAGTAAGACAACTTTTCCAAGCTATCAAAATCAAGGTCCTAGAATCATGTCCTGAATAACTGAATATGTTTCACATAAAGATTTTTCTCTCTTTGATGAGAAAACCCTTTTCAATGAGAAAAACCCTTTGAAAATATTTTGCTAAGCTTTCTCTCCCCTCTGTTTATTAACAGACACCACCATTTTCAGTATGTAATGACCACTGCCATCCAGGTACTGTTAGAAGAAAGAAAGACGGGAAACCATTCTGTTGCTATGACTGTATTTCATGTCCCAAAGGGAAGATTTCTAACCAGAATGGTAGGCAATACAATACATTGTCATGTCACAATGAATACATTTTATTTAGTCTTTTAATTAAATAAGGATGTACTTTGCATAAAAGTCTAACCCATGATGATATATGATTTAGGGGGTTTAATGTGATTTTTCAAACCTATCTTATATCAGGGATGAGATTGCCTATGGGAACAAATCTGTCCATTCACAGATTCACAGATTGACAGTATTGGAAGGGACCTTGTAGGTCATCTAGCCCAACTCCCTTCCCAAGCAGAATAATTGCCTCTACCTAGGATCGAACTCACAGCCTTCTGATTGTGAGGTGAGAGCTCTACTTCTAGGCCATCTGTCTGATTTTCCCCACTTCCCTTTAATGTTTTAGGTTATTTTAATTTTTTTTAAAATAAAACCAGGAATTACACTACAAAGGAAATGTGTTATCCTGTAGCGGCATCTACAGATTATGTTTCTGTCTAACTCAGCATGATCTAATAGAATTGGAAAAGATTTTCTGGACTAAGCAAAAATATTTTTTTCTGATAAATTGTTCAGGAAAAGTAGTGAAGCATAATTACTATGAATCAACCAACTATGGATTTTCTAAATTAAAATGTAAATCAAAACATAAGCATTGTTGTTTTGGATTTTTCCAAATGCTGCAGTATAGTACAGTTCTTTCATGAGTATGAAAATATACAGAGGGAAATTTTGACAAAAAATAATAGAATATGTATTAAAGAAAAGAAACAGTAAGAAATGTATCTGTTTATGTTATTTTAGATAAAATGCACTTTACATAATAAACTTACACTTTGAGAATCTGAAAGTTCTACAAGGGAAACCCATCTAGTTACTGCAAATTGAATATATTTTGAAAATAAAATCTGTACTATGAAGAATGCTAGTTTTAAAAAATTCAAGACTTGACTAAATAATTTGTCCATGGATTTGTCCACTTATTCCTTAAAAGATAGTTTCTAACCCATTTGCATTATATTTTTATCAGAAGCATGTTGGGATGGATAGAACATTAAAATTAGGGGAGAGGTTTGAAAAGAGAATAACTTCTTCTTTTGCTTTGGTTACAATAGTATTATGATAAGAAATCTGAACAAATGAAACAATATCTAATTTGAGTCTCAAATAAGCATTTTAAAATACTGATAAATGTATAAATTGTGGTCAATTAGCCATAATTATGCATTTCTACATGGTTTTTTTAAAACTTGTTTTCCACTAATTTTATAATGTGAATGCTTCTTTTCACCCATTTGGGGAGGAAATATGCATAAAAAAACTAAATAAATTCAGATATAAATTTAAGACAGAAAACACTATTAATTGAATATTAATAATCTATATGAATTAAAGAATTTTTAAAGTTGACCGATTCTGCAAATTTTAGTGATTTTTTATTATTATTATTTAAAGAAATGGACAAGATACCTGCTAGATTGGCTGCCAGTGGTTGTCCGGGTGCAAATCAAGGTTCTCGTTATGACATTCAAAGCCCTACATGGCTTAGGACCAGAGTATCTACAGGACCACCTTCTGCCACCAATAGCCTCCCATCGCCTGATTTACTCCCACAGAGTTGGCCTCCTCAGGGTGCCCTCGGCCCGACAATGTCGACTGGTAACACCCAGGGGTAGAGCCTTCTCTGTGGGAACCCCTACCCTTTAGAATACCTTGGTGCCGGAGCTACGACCTCCATTCCTTCTGTCAGGCCCTGAAGACATGGCTGTTCAAGCAAGTGTATTAGAGCAGCCATGTCAGGCCATTTTGTAATTTTTAATATATTTTAATATAATTTAAAATTTTAATTTGTTCTTCCCACTTTTAAAATTGTATTTATTTGGATTAACTTAGATTTAATATATATTTAATTTTTGTATTTCTGTGTTTTATATTTGTGCGCCGCCCCGAGAACTTTAAGAGAGGGGTGGCATAAAAATCCAAATAATAAATAAAATAAATAGATATTTGGAAAATTGGATCTTCACCACATATTTCCTCATCTTGATAGGAATCAGAAATAAAATAAAATAAAATAAAATAAAATAAAATAAAATAAAACACAAATAATATCCTGAGATATTATTGTTTTATCTTTTTTTCAGACCTGGACAACTGTATCCAGTGTCCAAATGACCAGTATGCAAAGAGTAACCAAGATGGATGTCTTCCCAAGAGTTTAAATTTTCTCCTTTATGATGAACCATTGAGCTTTGCTTTAGCTTTTATGGCTGTTTTACTTTCTGCAATCACAGCTTTGGTGCTGGGAATTTTCATTAAGAACCAACATACTCCAATTGTCAAAGCCAATAACCGAGACCTCACTTATATTCTCCTCATCTCCCTTCTGCTCTGCTTCCTCTGTTCCTTCCTATTCATTGGCCAACCACACACTATAATCTGTCTTTTTCGGCAAACCACATTTGGCGTTATCTTCTCTGTAGCTATTTCTTCTGTGCTGGCAAAAACCATCACAGTGGTTCTAGCATTCATGGCTACAAAACCAGGATCCAGAATAAGGAGTTGGGTGGGGAAAAGACTGGCTACTTTTATGGTCCTATTCTGCTCTGTTTTTCAATTACTTCTTTGTACTGTGTGGTTGTGTATTGCTCCTCCCTTCTTAAACCTCGACATGCATTCTTTGACTGAGGAAATTGTGATAGAATGTAATGAAGGGTCAGACTTTATGTTTTACTGTGTTCTGGGCTATCTGGGATTTCTGGCTATAATCAGTTTCATTGTAGCTTTCTTTGCCAGAATATTGCCTGATACCTTTAATGAAACCAAGTTCATAACATTCAGCATGTTGGTGTTTTGCAGTGTATGGGTCACCTTTGTTCCAACTTATCTAAGCACCAAGGGAAAATATATGGTGGTTGTGGAGATCTTCTCCATCTTGACCTCCAGTGCTGGTTTACTGGGTTGTATCTTTTTCCCCAAGTGTTATATAATTGTTCTAAAGCCTGAGCTAAATAGTAAAGAGCTAATAATGAGGAATAAATAGAAATTCGTTCGTGGTTACTCATTCTTTAAAGAACATCAAAAGGAGTATTCTGCGGCAATCAACAGAGGTAATAGTTAATGTATGAAAAAATAGACACATTTTGCCCATTTTTTTACAAATAAGTCAACAAACATATTCAACATATGCAAATATGGTGATAAATGAATAATTATTTCTCAGTAGTCATGGGTTTAAAAATACATATAAATATTTGGAAAATTTGATACATAGGAATATCCAGAGTGGATCCACTTGGGATAAATACACATGCAAGAGAATGAATCCCAGTGTGGTTATTCTCCAGATGTATGGACTTTAGTGTGGCAATTATTGAGACTTCTGAAAATCAGTATGATGTATTCTAGACAGTGGCTCTCAGTCAGAGTCCTTAGGATATGTGAAGATGGCCAGAGGCGAAAACCTTGTCATAGGACACCCTGGTACATGCCAATAGGCCAAAGACAAACAAAGTGCTTAAATTGCAAATTTATTTGAAAAACGTTATGATGAATCTTCTCAATATTCACTTCTTTGGATTATGCATAACTACTTGACATTGCTGTTCCTGGCCCTGAGGCCCTGAGGCTTTATATCTGTAGATAATGACCTTTATAGCCCTACATGGCTCAGGACCGGGTTATTTTCAGGACCACCTCCTATGACTATTTGCCTCCCAATGCCCTGTTAGATCCCACAGAGTTGGCTTCCTACAGGTTCCATCAGCTAAACAGTATCAGCTGGCAGGACCACATGGGAGAGATTTTCTGTGGTGGTGTCAACCCTTCAGAACCAGCTACCCCCAGGGATCCAGATTATCCCTGACCTATTGACCTTCCATCGAGCCATCAAAACATGGCTGTGCCAGCAGGCCTGGGGCCAGTGATCCCATCCAAGGGGAGGTTTTACTGTTTAATGATTTTATCGTACAATTATAATTTTAACTGTATATATTGTATTTTATTGTTGTAAGCTGCCCTGAGTCCTACGGGAGTTGGGCAACCTATAAATTTTAGAAATAAATAAATAAACAAACAAATAATGTTTCTGAATTTTAGCCTTTTAATCTATACAGGATTTAAAGCCTGATATTCTTCACTAAGATAAATATTTGACTATAAAATACATATATAATTTACTTCATACAGTGGAGAAAAACTAGATCAAGACAATGCTCTTATAAAGGCTGAAAGTATAACTATATTTACAACTTCTAAATATAACAGTCATCATTAAATGTATTACCATATATGCTCGAGTATAAGCCGACCCGAATATAAGCAGAGTTCCCAGTTTTCACCTACAAAAACTGGGAAAGTTTATTGATTCGAATATGAGTCTATTTAGGCCTGAAAACCAGATGATTTTTGGGCCTAAATAGATGCGAGTGCAGCACGCATTGTGTGCACATTACCTTAAGCCTGAAAACCAGCTGGTGAACCAGCTGAAAAAATCAGGTGAACTGGTAGCTAAATCAGCTGGTTTTCAGGCTTAAGGTGATGCACGCGCAGCATGCGTTTGGCACACACTGCATGCACATCACCTTAGGCCCGCAAATCAGTTAACTTGAGTATAAGCCGAGGGTGACTTTTTCAGCACATTTTGGATGCTGAAAAACTCAGCTTATACTTGAGTATATATGGTAGTCTCTACTTGATCCTCTTTAATGTCAATTCATGCCTATATCTATTGTGAAAGAAATTTGGAAGTTATTTCTTTGTTTATCTTTGTCTTTGGGCTTTGCTGTTTTACTTTTTTTTCTCCCTTCTATCTTAATTATTAATTGTTGTTAGTTTTTATCTCTTTACTTTAAAAATTAAATTAATTTTAATTGTAATGTTTAATAAAAATATTTTAAATATATTTTCTAATAAGAAAAATAAAGGTCAGATACAAGAGATGAAATTATCTTTCAGACATTCCATTTTTGGAGAAGCTTTAAGATATCCTAGTTTCAAATTTCCTGACAAAATTATAAAAGCACAATTGTTATTCCATGTTGGAATATTACTGCATCATGCTGTAATATGAGATTCGAGATAAAGGGGGGTTCCTTCCTCATCTCCCACTGGAAGAGGAGGCATCAAAGTTTACCTGAGGGCATCATGACTTCTCCATTGTGCAGTTCCATCCTGTATCCTAAAAGAGCCAGTCATGCAGCTGTATGGCTGGCAAGAAGACAAAGGACTATATTAGTATTATGCATATTTACTTTTATTATTTTGTATTCAATAAATAGCTTTACATTTAGACACAACAAGTGACATGTGCTTACTTCTCCACAAAGCAATAGCAACGACCATCAGGTTTAAAACCTCCAACATTCCATATATACTATTTATACATTAACACATAGTTAATATAGCACATGAATGTACTATTCATACATTAACACTATTCATACATTAACACATTACTACATATATATTTATGTATATACACATGCATATTTACACACATATACATTCATTCAGAGATCATCTACCAGCATATGGAGAGTGGTTTTAATAATGCTGAATAAATAGATTTACTACTGGTTCTTCAGGTTACAGTCATTGTTAATACCTCTGCAGTATAGGAAGTTCTTCACTGTAACGGAGCAAGAAGTTATGGTCGTAAAATGGCATGGCCTCATTTAACAACCTTTCCTCACTGTTTTCCATTATATAGCTATTAAATGAATGTATATAGTAAGTAGAACATAGGGTGCTTTAAGGGTGGGGTGGTGCAAGGAGACTTAGGACAGGCCCAGGCTCACCTACCTCATCCTCCCAAGGTCTCCCCTCTCTTGAGGCACCTAGTGCTCCAGTCTCCACCCCTTCAGCTTCCCCCAGGCTTCTCCCAATATGCAAGAGTGCTTAAAGTTATTCAGTAGAAGCTACCAGGACACAGAGGATAGTTATAGTCTATCTATAGTCACTGATGGTCTAGTTTCCATCAACCATTCAATGGCCTCCCAAGGCCACCCTGTCCCTTTTGGGTTCCCCCAGGCCTTAGCATAGTCCCAATCCAGCTATTCAGCCATGAAAGGTAACCTAAAGCCAGTCATCAGGAGCTACCAGCATATAGAAGGCAGTTACAATCTATAGACCATGGCCTACTTCTCATCAAGGTCCCCAAAGACCTCCCTCTGACACTTGTGGTTTTCCTAGGCTTTGGTCCATTCTCAACTGGCCACTCTCCCATGCAAGGGAGCCTAAAGCAAGTCAGCAGAAGCTACCACCACATAGAGGGCAATTAAAATGTGTAGGTAAACCATATAGTGTGGTTGGAGGGCAACCCATTCCAAATCCAACCGATTGCGATTGAGGTCTTTTACAAGATCTTATATTGTAAAAGTGAACCTACTTCTCCACCCTCATCGTGTTTGCTGGGTCCGGTTTATTTGAGGGAACATCTGGTGCCAGCCTCCCACCACCCGGTCCACTCCCACAGGGAGGGCCTCCTCAGGGAACTGACGGCCATGGAGTGTCATTGGGCTGGGCCCAGGGGAAGGGCCTTTTCTGTGGGGACACCCATCTGGTAGAACCAATTGCCGCTGGGTCTGCGTACAGCCCCTGACCTCTGTTCCTTCCGCAAGGAGCTGAAGACCAATTTATTTGAGTTGGCCGGCTTGGATTAAGGGGGGGTTTATAACGTTTT
>JANHFQ010007800.1:0-10105 GCA_032468035.1 Aparallactus werneri | reverse complement strand
ATTAAAGAATCCTGTTTCTGGCAGTTGGCTTTGCTTCAAATTCTTTCATCATGGTTGGCTCATCCCAGCTGGGGAACTAACCAGGGAAATTCCATCCAACACAATCAAGATGCTGAAGCCAGGTGTATTGATCATAAATAGTTTATTTAATAAAGAGTGTAACAAAAGAAAGGTATGGTTTACTTGAGTGCCGTAAGGTTCAAGCAGACATGCGAGGGGCATACCTGCTCTAGGTCAAAACATGTTCAGAAAGCAATGGTAGGAAGGAGCAGGAGACAGGTGGGTGGAACCCTTCCCCTTCCTGTGGGTGGTAAGGTGGGAGCACCTGAGTGTGCTTCCACCTAGTGGTGTGTGAGGTGAATGCCATGGCCAGAGTACAGATACTTTACCTGACACTAGCTGATGACCCAGCGTTGCCTGGGTATAGTTGGGGGTGACACTGTTAGTAGCTCTATGTGTGATACTTTTCCTTTCCTTTCCCTTCTCTTCCATTCCTCCTTTCCTTTCCTTTCCTTTCCTTTCCTTTCCTCTCTTTTCCTTTCCCTTCCTTTCCCTTCTCTTCCGTTCCTCCTTTACTTTCCTTCGCTTCCCTTCCTTTCCATCTTCCTCCTTTGCTTTGCTTTTGGCTTCCCTTCCCTTCCTCCTTTCCTTTACTTTCCTTTCCTTTCTTTTCCTTTCCTTTCTTTTCCTTTCCCTTCCCTTCTCTTCCATTCCTCCTTTCCTTTCCTTTCTTTTCCTTTCCCTTCCCTTCCCTTCTCTTCCATTCCTCCTTTCAGTTCCTTTCCTTTCCTTTCCTTTCTTTTCCTTTCCCTTCCCTTCTCTTCCGTTCCTCCTTTCCTTTCCTTCGCCTCCCTTCCTTTCCATCTTCCTCCTTTGCTTTGCTTTTGCCTTCCCTTCCTCCTTTCCTTTCCACTTTCCTTCCCTTGTCTTCCTGCTTTCCTTTCATGTCCCCTTCCCTTCCTCCTCTAATTTCCTTTTCCCTTCCCTTACATTAGTCTTTTCCTTCCTCCTTTCCTTTCTTTCCTTTCTTTCTTTAGTTTCCTTCCCCCTTCCTTTCCTCCTTTCCGCTTTCCTTCCCTTGTCTTCCTGCTTTCCTTTTGTGTCCCCTTCCTTTCCTCCTTTAATTTGCTTTCCCTTTCCCTTCCATTAGTCCTCTCCTTCCTACTTTCCTTTCCTTTCCCCTTGGGTTCCCTTTTCTTCATGCTTTCCTTGCCCCTTCCCTTCCCTTCCTCCTTTAATTTCCTTTCTCTTCCTTTCCATTAGTCCTTTCTTTCCTTCTTTCCTTTCCTTCCTTTCTATCTTCCTGCTTTTTTTTCCTTTGCCCTTGGGTTCCCTTTTCTTCGCATTTTTCTTTCCCCTTCCTTTCCTCCTTTTGTTTCCTTTTCCCTTCCCTTCCCTTCCTCCATTCATTTCCTTTCTCCTTTGCTCCCCTTGTCATTGGTCCTTTCCTTCCCTTCCCTTCCCTTCCATTTCATTCCTTTCTGTGTTCCTCCTTTCTTTTTGTTTCCTTTCTTCAGCCGCATGGTCCCCGGTTACCTCGCTGCCAGCAGCCATCCCTGCTTGGCTCCCAATCTCCCTGGGCCAACTAATGGGGGGGATGAGGTGGCTGGGGCAGTGGGTGCAGAAAGACAGAGCAGGCAGTGGGGGAAAGAGATGGATGGCCAGTGGAGATGATGCTGGGGCAGCGGGGCAGGAAGATGGAGTAGGCAGCAGTGGAAGGAAGAGGAAGACATGGAGGGCTGGGGGTGAGGATGCTGCTGGAACAACAGGTGCAGGAAGATGGAGCAGACGATGGGGGGAAGACATGGATGGCTGGCAGAGAGGATGCTGCTGGGGCAGCGAGACAGTTGAGAAGCCAAAAAAGCATTGTGGTGCATGTGTGATGCATGGCACATGTGCAGAGGTGTTTAGTGGTTTTTTTGGATGGTGGTCTGCACTTCAGCAGCTTTTTCTGGGGTGCAGACCCCCTGAAAACATAAGTGACCCCCCAGTGCTCATCTCTGGAGGCCAAAGTAGGTATGTGGCAAGTTTGGGCATGATTTGTGTGGGGGTGTGGGAGCTTATGCGGCCCATACAAACACACAAACACACCCACACTTCTGTTTTATATATATAGAAGAAAACAGATACAAGTACTAAAACAAATTTAATGTAGAATAAAGCTCTTGGATTCATTGAATTGGTTGTAACATACCCAGAAAACACATAAATTTAAAGAAACTGAAATTAAAAGGCTCTCAATCCTTACATCATATTATTTAGGGTTTACTGGCTTCTGTTAATTGTTCATCAAGAACAGGAATATTTTTGATCACTTTAAGGTACAACATTCTTGGCAAGAAACCCCCAAAGCAGGACTTTTTAAGGAGGTTCTAGTGCAAATTGGCTAGTGGCCTGCCAGCTCACTACAGCTGACTTTTTAATCCTAATCTAGATCTGCTGCCTATATATGAAGCTGCTCTGATGACAAGAAGCAATGCACTACTGATTTATAAATTATTATTCAACAGTCTTTTTTGCCACTGTCACTTTTGGGGGGTACCAGCATTGGTTGGTAAAACAGCTGAGAACATTTCAAGCCCAAGAAACTGAAATAACCTGATAAAAGATGGACATCAGATTGGCAGAAAATCAGAACCAGACACGTTTCACAGAATTTATCTTAATGGGTTTCTCTATTGACCCAACCAACCAGATTCCTCTTTTTGTCATAGGTCTGTTTCTCTATTTGTTTACTTTAACTGGGAATCTAACTATCATTACATTGATTAGGATAGATCAGCATCTCCAAACTCCAATGTACTTCCTCCTTGGCAATCTCTCTTTTGTTGAGATCTGCTACATTTCCAGTACTCTTCCCAAAATGCTCTGGGATCTCTTGCTAGGGAACAAAACCATCTCCTACATAGGTTGTGCACTACAATTGTATTTCTTTGGTGCTTTAGGGGCTACAGAATGTGTCCTTCTTTCAGCCATGGCTTACGATCGTTATGTAGCTATTTGCCACCCCTTGCACTATGCTATTCTAGTCAACCGAACAATACGTCTACGTTTGCTGGCAGTTTCCTGGAGTGTTGGCCTCTTGAATTCCACTATTACTATAGCCATGGTCTTTTCCCTACATTTCTGCTACTCCAATAAAATCAAACACTTTTTCTGTGACATTCCTCCCTTACTACGCTTATCTTGCTCTGACATCTTCATCAGCCAGATGGTGACTTTCACCTTGTCTGGGGGCATTATGATTGTGTCATTCAGCCTGATCCTTCTTTCCTATATATTAATTGTCTCCTCTGTCCTCAAAATTCGCACTGCTCGTGGTAGGATCAAATCCTTTTCCACCTGTGGATCACATCTCACTGTGGTGAGCATATTTTATGGCACCATCATCTACACCTACATACGTCCTTCATCTGCTCACTCTATAGAACCCCCTTATTTCAGCACTATATTCCATCATTACACCACTGCTTAACCCCCTGATCTATAGCTTACGAAACAAGGAAGTGCAGGGTGCTCTTTGGAAAGGTCTTGGAAAGAGCAAGTTATAGTTGGGAGTATTTATAGCTGAATCAAGACCCATACAAAATCATTAAAATAGCTGGTGTAAAGAAAAATCATGTTTCGTCTTTAATTATTTTGTAATAATGCAGTTTGAATAATAAAAGTACAGTAACTTCACAATAGATGCCATATGGTTTTTATTGTTATGCATAATGGGAGTAATATTTGCCTTTTCCAACTATTTACTATGTAACCTACATTCATCTTGCAGTTCTACTGGAATACTGAATTATCATCAACGTGTGTGTGTGTGTGTGTGTGTGTGTGTGTGTGTGTGTGTGTGTGTAATGCTGCGTGAACAACAAGAACCCAACTATGAATGTTATATTTTATGTTTTTTGGGGGGAAAATGTGTCATCGCTTTGGGAGAGAATTTGATGCTTTTTCTTATTCTGACACATGAACAAATGATCTGCAAGTGCCCCAACATGACTGAATATTGGTTATTTCTCCCAATCCAGAAGTATTCTACAACAATGCCTTACTGGAAATTAATACAATTTCAGATCTTTTATTCCAATCTGTTTTCAAACATCAAGCAAATGTCTTTGGACTGATTGTGGGAATTTGCCAGTTGGAAAGAGACATCACTATGGATGTGCTGACAATTGGGATATGGAAGTGCACATTCCTGATGCCAGTGGGAGAAGAAGATGAAGACATCAGCTTCAGGCTTTTCCAGGAGAAGATAAATGAAAACCTAGAAATAGGGGCATGTTTCACCCCAAACCCAAAGCATCAATGCATAGAAGGAGACAGTTCCCTGCAGACTGAGGCATGAAGCCTTCAGGGAAGACATACACTGGATAGTACTTAGCAGGAGACACAGAAGAAGATACATCACACCACATCTGCCCAGAGGGGCAGCTAAGGGGAAGAGTTGTAGATAGGTTTTAGGCACACACAAAGAAACCTAAGCAAATGCTTTCCTATCACTCACTAAAAAGCAGAGGTGGAAAAAGGAGGAGAAAGAGAGGATAACAGGTGGTTCACAACAAATTGCTCTGGGAAAGGGTGAGACAGGAAAGTTGGACATTTTGCTGTAAGCAGTTCTGCTTTTTTTACCAATTCCCATAAAAATTACTATGCATAGTAAAAAGAAAGGGAGTGCCTTTACTATTTCATTCAAGCAATTATTCTATAGTACTTAACGTATATATGCATCACAGCTATAAACAACAATTATGTCTGTGACATTTATCTATTTTGGAAAGAAAGACAACATTTAAAATTATTTGAAAAAAGATTCAGTTTTTTGATTGAATGTTAGGTTTTCATAATAGTAGTATTATAGTATGGATATAGATGCCATTACTGTGGCAATATAAAGTCTGCCTGAATAAATAAAAACAATGGTAGATTATCTTCCTAATTTGGCAGTGTTCATGGTTGTAACAAAACAACCTTGTTTTAGCATGGTCACAGGGAGGAGTTAAAAAAAAGCAAGATGGCAGAAATGCAAGCCACAATTTGTATTGCAAGGCCATTTCTTGCTTGTTGACATCCCATCATATGCCACAGAAGCTACTGTCCTGATATGGGAAACTAAGTTAATATTTCTAGAAGGGCACAAATCTCCTATAAAATATTCCTTAGGGAAAAAGTGATAAGAAGAAAGCACAACTTTGATATCAAGAGCTGAAATCACTTAGGATACCTGTATATATTGGTAGCCATTATTTATTTATTTGTTTGTTAAAATTTCTATGATGCCCTGCTCCCTTCTTGACTATGTACACATACTTAAACAAGCAAACATAAATATTTGCCAACCTTTGGTTAACTCAAAAACCTTTTCCATGTCACTAGTCTTAAATATCTTTGGCACACAATTATCCCATAAAGTAACTGATTATTTTTTGATTGCCCCACATAACATTTATTTATTTATAAAATTCTACTGTAGGGTAATTCTGGACAGCTTACATTTACATATACAGTTAAAGCACAAAAACCCAATATTTAATGTTTGATTTAAAACCCATTTCCCTTAAACATTAATTAGTTACATTAATTTGTTCATGATTATAATTCCAAAATGTCTTTAGGAAGTCATCTATGAAACTACAACCAATGAAAATAATGTATTGAAAGAATCTTCATGATCCCAATATAATTGATGCTATAGGAGACTCAATATTGTAAAATATTTACTTTGGCAGATGCAACAGATCATAATTTATAATATATCAAATGAACCAAGAATATACATTCAATGGGAAATGCCTAATCAGTTCACATAAGCTGAATTTCAAAATTAACATGACAAACAAATTGGTACATCAAGGGGGAATTAACATTGTTTGCTAAATAATCTCCAACCAAGCAATTTCAAAAAGGCAGTTTTGACATCTTTGTTCCTCATGCTGTAGATTATTGGATTCATTAGTGAAGGCACCATAGTATATAGTGTGGTAAATACTTGGTCCAGTCTGGATGGAGATTTGGCAGGTAATATCAGATGAGCCAAGAGGCTACTACCAATGAATAGGGAAATGACAGAGAGGTGAGGGATGCAAGTAGAGAAGGCCTTTTCTCTTTTCTCAACTGAAGGCATACTCATCACTGTAGTAAAGATTTTCACATAGGTCAACAAAATGAATGAAAGGCAGCCAATTCCTAAGCATGAACTAAAGACAAGAACCCAGATTTCACTGAGATAGGAATCAGAACAAAAAAGCTTGATTAACTGTGGAATTTCACAGAAGAACTGATTGATGATGTTGAAACAGAAAGGCATTGAAAAAATATTCCCTGTGTGTATAGCTGAATGTAGAAATCCAACCACCCAGGCCCCTCCTGCCATTTGGAAGCAAGTGGACCACTTCATTATGGATGCAAAGTGTAATGGGTGACAGATGGCAATGTATCTGTCATAAGCCATGATAGTGAGAAAGAATAGATTTGATGATAGGAAAGAAACATAGAAAAACATTTGGGTCATACATTCATAATACAAAATCAATTTGGAATTCATGAAGGCATTAGCTATAGATTTGGGTATAATGGCAGAGGTGACACCAAGATCACCAATAGCTAAATTGATTAAAAAGAAATACATTGGAGTATGCAGATAGTGATTAAACAGTATCAAAAAAATAATCAGAAGATTTCCCACCAGGATAAAGAGATATGTTATCAAGAAGACAATGCTGTATAAAATTTGAGCCTCTTGATTTCCAGAAAATCCAGCAAGTACAAAATTTGGTATGCTTGTAGTGTTAGACATGATATTGTGCCATCCCTGTAGAAAGATGAAAACTAAATTATATACAGATTTCTTTCACATTAGAAAGACTAATTCTATCTAAAGGGAACAATAAGAGCTTTTTATTCTCTAAGTAGTTTGTTCTAATATGCTTAAAGTACAGTATATGCTTTGGGAAGATATAACTATAAAAA
The DNA here is from genome assembly GCA_032468035.1 of Aparallactus werneri. NCBI lineage: Eukaryota > Metazoa > Chordata > Lepidosauria > Squamata > Lamprophiidae > Aparallactus > Aparallactus werneri. The sequence continues at coordinate 3,139 of JANHFQ010007800.1, read as the reverse complement.
TGGCTTACACCATATTGAAATTAATGTATGTTTTAATTTTTTTTAATTTTCAGTATAACTTCATAAACCCACACTTGCCTTACCTTTTCTTTTACTCCATTATGTGTGAGAATTCGTTTTTCACTGATCTCCCAAATTTTCATCTGATCCCTCATATTTTCTTTCCTCAGGTGGACAAGGAGAGCATATCATGTAAATGTTATATGTGTTCAGTGTTTAATTGCACATTACTGAAATGTGCCATCTTCACAAGAATTTTAACAATGTAACTTTAAGCAGATCTCTGATCTCCCTGACGGGGGGCGGGACCTGTTTTTTCAGACTTTTGTAAACAACTACCATCATGAGAACTGGCAAAACAAAATCAACATTCTAATACAAATAAAATTAAAAATAGCAGAGGGCTGTAAATACACTTTTAAAATCATATGTATCAAGAAAGATATGCTGGTGGAAAAAAACTTGTTACTTTTTAAAATATTCAAATCAATAGGATGAAGGATTAGAAAATTTTAAAAAGAAAATTGTGGTTTTAGGCTGTAACTTGAATAGTTTTGTTTTTATTCTTCCCTAAACTGAATCAAATTGATGCATACAAAATGGCAGATTTATTTCTAGTTTTCTTGCATGCTCCATATTTCCTTACAGGCTCCCCTTCAGCCTTCACTCAACAAAGTATAAGAAACACATTCCTTATTGCGGATTCAATGTGACTCCATAGATGTACACCTAGGAAAGTTGATTGTGAGCAACAATGAATGATAGACATATGATGGCTATCTGGCTGACCTTGACATCCAGATATTTTATCTCATTTTTCCAAGTAACTTCACAGTAATAGACCACAGTTAAAACCAAAAGAGAGCAAAAGAGTTGTGATTTCTAAATGTAACACACCATCTTCAGAATTTGTATTTTATGTCTATATCATAGTTGGTCTGATGAAACAACATATGAGCCCAAATAAATAAATACAGAACTCTCAAATTTCATGAGACCACATAGTGCAACCTCATTTCAAATTAGCTCCCATGTGAAATAAAGAGGCAATGCTAATGGCATATGTGCAGGAGGGAATGATCACACAAAGCAGTTTGGGTGAGGCTGATGTAATTCTTCAACTTAATTGCAAAGAGCATTGTGTGCCTACATTGTAAGGAAATACATAGATGCACAGAAGTTTACTAACCATTATTATCATCCATGATTGAGTAAATGTCTGTATTTTCAATGTCCTTTACAATTTAATCAGACATCAGCACTATAATTAGTCTCTATGTAGCTTCTGCTGCTTTTCAAAAGAATGCCTCATTGTTTTCATTAGGAAATGTAAATTTTGTTTATATAGAATTTTGGGAGAAAACACTATTAATAAATTATTCAGATTTATTAAAAACAGAACCAAAAATAGGAAACTTCTTGTTAGTTCCTAACCAGAAAACAAACAAAAACAAGGCATCTATGATTGTGACATTTATCTGAAAATTTACCAAAAATTTACTGAAGAAACTGCATTCCGAAAGAACTAAAAATTTGTCTGTCTCAAACAGCTACTGCCAGCTCCCATCATTAAAACTCCAAATGGAAGATAATTTCATGACATAATGTACAGCTTGATACTAGACATACAGTACATTACTATAAGGTATCCCCTAAGTGAAAATCATTTTTATTTAAAACATCATTATATTATACAGATATTTTTTCTACATCTAATCTATCTATCCATCCAGCCATTCTCCCCCCCTCTCTATCTATCTGGTTGATCTATAGCAACAGCAATAGCAATAACACTGTATTTATATATTATTTATTTATTTATTATTGAATGTATACCCGCCCCGCTCCTGGGACTTGGGGCGGCTTACAGGATAGCATAAAATACAATATTTACAATTTAAAATGTATTAAATTAAACCCTGTTAAAAACGTTAAAATACTTTAAAACCCCTCCCCACCCTATTAATCCAGGCCGGCCAGTTGGAATAGATAAGTCTTCCGTTCCTTGCGGAAGGAACAGAGGTCAGAGATTGTGCGAAGGGCCGGTGGCAACTGGTTCCACCAAACAGGTGCCCCCACAGAGGAGGCCCTCCCTCTGGGCCCAGTCCGACGGCATTCTGCGGCCGTCGGTTCCCTGAGGAGATCCTCCCTGTGAGAGCGAACCAGGCGATGGGAAGCCGGAGCCAGATGCTCCCTCAAATAAACCGGGCCCTGCTCATTAAGGGCTTTAAAGGTTAAAACCAGCACCTTGAATCTCACTCGAAGGGCAACCATTTACAGCCATTTGCAGCATCCCGTGTTTACATCACCGCGTTTTATATGTTTTTGCTTAAAACCACCATTCACTTCTGGGTTTTGGCAAAACTGGTCCCATAGCAAACCATGGGTTTGCTCTTTATTATTAGTCAAGATGTTATTATTATTAGCCAGGATCCCTTGTATAATGTATAATGCCCAAATCTTTAGCTGCTTCTTCCTCTTCCCCTACTATGTTTTGGGAAGTTTGGAAGGGTTAAAGGACAAAAGGAAGACCTTAAAAGCCCCGGAGGGCCAAAAACTGTGCAGTCATCCTTTTAAAACCATTCCGCTGAAATTTCTTGGAAGAGCAGCTCAAGACATATCCGGCAAAACTTGCGGGGCATGTGTGGACTTGACCGAGAAGCTCACCCGATCCTGGAAAACCAGGAGAGGGTTGTTTGATTTCATCACCTAAGAAAAGGCATGTTTCCTGGGTTTGCACAATGCATAATTACTGTAGAGAACCTCCTGCCACAAAATGAGCATGTTGGTTCCTGGTGGTTTGTTCAAAGAATAGAACAAATTCATGGTGTATCGGCCTGTAGTTAGGGCTGGCCACGGCAACATTACTTCAAGACAGTTGTGGATCCCTAATTACTAGATACTACAGGGCAATTGAAGGTAACACACTACAGAATCATGTCAGAAGATGTATTTTTCCCCCTAAGAACATTCTTGCCTTAATAAGAACTGCATAGGAAGGCACAGAACAGGCTGTACTTCCTGAGAATTCTCAGGAAGATAAAGCTATCTCAGTGTCTATATCTGTCCTACTACCGCAGCACCATTGAGAGTGTCTTGACATACGGCATTCTTGCATGGTATGGGAGCAGCTCTGTAG
>JANHFQ010007791.1:33233-47496 GCA_032468035.1 Aparallactus werneri | reverse complement strand
CTGATGTGGCCATCAATGAAATCTAATTTGACACCCCTGCCATAAAGGTAGACAGATGGTAGCATGTCACTCACAGGATGAGAAAAAAAATCAAGAAGACTGTCTTCACTGTCCAGTCCAGCCCTGCTAGAGTGGAACAATAGATTTCATATGCTCTCCCTGGAAGAAAACATACAGACAACTGGGAAAAGACTTCATCAAGTATTCCATTGACAGGAAAAGACTTAAACTTCCCCAAATAAAAAAAATATGTATTGGTAATAGGTGACTCACTTCTCAGAGGAACAGAATCAGCAATTTGTAGATCAGACAATCTACCAAGGGACATATATTGCCTCCAACATGCAAAGATGAAAGATGTGACAGAGAGGCTTACCCAAATAATCATGGCCACAGATTATAATCCCTTTCTCCTCTTTCACATTGGGACAAAAGGTACAACAAAGAGCCTGAAAATAATACCAAGGGACTATGAGCAGCTAGACAGGAAAGCTATTCATAGATTATTCAAGCTCATAAACACCAGTGTGCATCTCTACGTCATATGGCTTGCTTTGGATCATGTCCGTCAAAGAACTTGACTGATGGGATCCAGAAGAGACTTCTGTGCTTTACCATCCATCTTCTGGAACATGGTACCTCTCAGGATGAATTCTGTCCCCACTCTCCTATCCTTCTGCAGGAGCTTGAATACCTAACTCTGCCAAATGGGCTGGGAATCCAATGATTCACTTTTCTGCTACTGTTAGGCTTACACTTCTTTTCATTTCTTTGTTTTTACTGTTGTAAGCTACCTAGTGTAGCCCTGCAGCGAGATAGGCAGCAAGTAAATTTATCAAATAAATAAATATGCCTAAGGTAGCTTCAAATAGAAGAGAAAAGGCAACTCTACATCAGCATCTTTTTAAAGTTTAGAAGACACCTCTGGTCATGTTTTTGATTTTTATAAAGTTAGTCTTAACAGTGTTTTAATTCTTCCATTTGTTTTCTTCCCACTACACTTTGAGTAATAAATCATATGGAGTTTATCAGTCACACATCTATACATTCAGGCACATCGCTCACTATTTTTCTTCTAACTCTCAGTGAATTGCATTAAGTGGAGGGAAACCTAAATTAAGTTTACTGAGATTTCTGAGAAAGAGGAGATATTCCTTCTCACTGTGTACATCTTGAGCATTTTAGAGATGATCCCACTTAAGTGAGTACTCATGAAAAGGTGTTGATGTGGAATACTCTCCACACTGTAGACTCTTCAGCATTATAATCTATCATTGCATACTTTCATAGCAGCAATAAGTGCACTAGTATATGTATAAAAGGATGTGAAAAAGGTTGCACAAAGACCACAATGTATGGTCATCTTCTTAAAATGATAGATCAATATAATAAGCCATAATTTCCCAGCAAAATCCATAACATGCTGATATGCTCAGTCATATATGCTTAGTATGTACTCTCTAGATTTGATCTCCACAAAAAGCTACCCTATAGGTTTTCCTTCTTTCTTATTGAATTTAAAGAGTAATTAAGACCTATATTTAAATTTATTTCTATATTTCTATAAGGCAATCTTTGGATGCAGTTAAATGCTAGGGAAAATGTGTTCCCTAGTCTATTCAAGGCAACTACACAAAGGATGCAATTATGATGTAAGAAGAAATATTAAGAAAATATTATATAGTCTTTCTTTAGCTCCTGGAATAGGGATAGATTTAAAAATAAACAAATAGAGGAATTCTGGTGTTCAAAGAAAACATTGAGATGCCATATTTCTTCCAACCATCTCTCCTGTACCATGCTCTCACAGCTGGCCAATTAAAAATTCATACATAAGACTGTCCTTTGCATAATCATTCTTTATTTGCTTCCAGTTACTTTGGGAAGGAAAACAACTTTGATTAATTATCATTTTTAGTGGACGATTTTTGCAGATGAAAAGCCCTGCACAAGACAGTTGGATATGTTTATACTGCATTTGCAAAGCCAACCCGGTTGTTGCCCAAGTCGTACACGGAGTAGTAGGGCCTGAGGAAGACATCACCAAGGATCCACAGAGGTTGACCATTCCGGGCTGGCAGATAAGTAGGCTCTATGCCAACCTGGCAATAGTTTTCATAATACTGTTGAGGAAAAGACATAGACTGTGTTAAAATTCTTGGTCTAAGGCAAAATATCAGAAATAACCTGAGACAGTTAACTTGAGAAACCAAAGTTTAACTTTCTGTATTCAAACTCTCTACCATTGTAATCACATATAACACTCTGCCAAGATTTTTAACCACAAAGCTATCCATTATTCTGCAACTGTCTTTTCAGGCCTGCTCAGTTCATTATTACTCAATTCCCTACAAGAAAAGTGTGGTCTAAATTTCAATACATGGACCACCAGGAGACAAATTGTTGGCTTCAATTACCCAAACCTCTCAAATATTTATTTTCTTAATGGCACCATACTTTACATCATACTGCACCTTCTGGTGCCCCGTATCTTTTCTATATAGTATCTTGCCAACTTTTTTAGCTCCTTTCTTCAGCTTTCCCATGAGGGCATCTCAAAGTCATGCTCTGTGCTTTTCCATGGGACAGCGAGGAGAATGAAATGTCATGAAGACATGCCTTTCTATAGAGCAGTTGTAAATGACTGATACAAGGTAATTTCAGATACCTAAGACCAACATGAAAACAGCTGTTGAAAAGAATGACCTACCGGAAGGGTATAGAGATATGGACTCAGGGGGAAATAAATTCCATTGATGTAAAATGTGATGGTCGGCATGGACTGAATGTTATTGCAGTTAACCACAAACTATAGAATAGGAAAGAAGATATAGAGAAAATATACAAATACCATAACTACAATATTCTAAGGGATAAACTAGACAGTAAATAAGTAAGTAGATTACACAGCATCCTGCTCCCCTTCTCATTTTGATTTACTTTCCTGCACAAGCACAGTGGCTTAATTCAATATCGAGATACATTAGAATTCTTGTTTTAGCCTTCTTAAGAAAAAGCCAACTCTTCCCTATACAGGCAGATAGATGGGAGTTGAACCTCCACTAGCACTTGTTCGGTTTGGTTTAGTTTGATTTGACAAAAGCTAAATTAAGAACTAGCAACTAGGGTAGGTCTTGCCAGATAGCTTTACATTTTCTGGCAACCTCCCACTCCACCTCACAATTCCCATTGCCTGGATAAATGAAATGAGTATCAAGGCAGTCCGTTTTCCCATCATCTTATATTGGATTCATTTGGGAAATATTTTCATACCCACAATAAGTATCCCAGGTCTCTTGCTGATATTTAGGATTGCCAGTTACACTCAATATTCTCTATCCCTGCATATAGCAGGTTTCCCCTACCACGCCATAGTTGTTTTGCCGGGCTCCAATGTACTGCATCAGCTCTTCAAAGAACTGCCCAGGAACAGTGAGTAGGGATGTTCCGGTATCCACGATTGCCTGGCACCCCCGGCTGCACCAATTGGTGTTCTGGTTGTTAATCAGGAATCTAGAGAAAGAAAGTCCAGAGATATTTGTTGTTATATTGTTCTTCCACACTTAGTCAACAGATACTCAACAACATCACCGAAACGGAAGCAGCTGTGCTTATTTTTGTATAAAATCAGATTGTTTTCTTGCCCTGGTTTTGCCATTGGACCACCAGAGTCATGAGGATTTTTTTGTTTCCAAAGAGAAAAAAAGAGATTATTCTCCCAGAAATAAAAGCAAGCTGGAAAGGCATATTTGTAAAGTACAAAATTAATAATTGCTGACCAGCTCTGTCGATCAGAGTTGCCTTGGTGTAGGAAGCCAGAGATTCTTCTGCTGACTGCCGGCTGACTGCAATTTGGCAGTTCAAATCCCACCAGGCTCAAGGTTGATTCAACCTTCCATCCTTCTGAGGTCAGTAAAATGAGGACCCAGATTGTTGGGGGAAATATGCTGACTCTGTAAACAGCTGAGAGAGGGCTGTAAAGCGGTATCTAAGTGCTATTGCTATTATATTCAATTGGATACCTCTTCATTAATACTTTTGCTTTCTGTCATATTAAAAACTACCAGAACTACCAGAGTGGTTCTGAGGCCCCACTGGTGTCCTTTGATTTCAAAATCCCATCTCCAAAGGACTATTCGTCATGTAATACTTAAGTTGGTTTTCCATCAGGCTTTTCGGTAAATATTACTATTGAAAACAGCCTTACCCTTCAATCGCAATTTGCCAATACAAGTCTTCGGTGACTGGACTCCAGTAAATCTGACCAGTGTATAGTCTGTCATCGATTCCTCCCAATATAAGTGAACCACCATCCTGGAAGCTTGGCTGCCTAATGAGATCAATGGAGAAAGTCGGAAGGACAATCTTATTGAGATATATTGTGGTTCATACCAATGTTTCCTTTTTAGCTGACTGAAGGACCTCTGTGTGAGGGCCTTTTCATTGTGAAATAATACCCTCCTTGAAGAGCTGCCTAATGTCAAGGGACAGTATTATGCAACCCCGGAAATAGAAGCGGCCATTTAGGTAATCCATTCTCACTATCTGGAGTGAAATACAGTTTAAACCATATTTTTTCAAACTTGGCAATTTTTGTTGGGTAGAATTCCTAGAATTCCTCAGCTAGTATGCTGGAAACTGAAGTCACCCACCTTAAAGTTGCCAAGTGTGAAAAACATTGGTTTAAACCAGTCATGAATGGTCACTCACTATGATCTTTAACAAATCAGTTGAAGAGAAGCCAAGCACCTCTCTGGGTATTTGGTTAACTATTAAACTGCTTGTTGTGGTCCACACCCTGAAACCCAGATGTGCAGCTGGGGTGTAAAGCCACAGGGTCTTTGAAATGCACAAATAGAGATGGCAACTTTTCCTAAAGAAGATGTTTATCAAAAACCCCGTCCAAATCCTCCGGCAGGCTGCCAATTACTGAGGCAAGCTGCCAAGGCTAATAGATAACAGACTAAGTCAATGAGTTAAAGCAAAATACTTCACATTCAGATACATAGTGAAATGTCCAAGCAGTTATACATGGAAACACTGACCAGTAGCTCCCAATACGTCAACGAGTTGTCTCCTGCAGGGAGGCAACTCCAATCCTTCTTAAGTCCTAATGGGTGTAGCTCAACACTGCTCAGCTGTAGCCCTGCCTCCTCCTTTCCTCCATTGCTGCAGCTGCTGCTGTTGATGCCTTCTTAATCGCCTTCTGGTTCTGGCATCAAGTATAGCCTCATCCTCGCTGGTCTCGGAACCTGAGGCCTCGTGGCAGTTAGTGGAGGGTCCAGCCACTGGCACACTGTGCACACACTGGCCAATTCCTCCCCTCCATCCATCTCCAAGTCTCCCTCTGAGTCAGAATCGGCTGCCAGATCCACCGCACACTGCTCAGTCACAACACTGCTGTTCTAGTTAGGAAATGTTCAAAATACTAATCTGGAATCTGATTCTGATATGTTAAATCTATTGTCCAGGATGACAGGTTTTCATTTTGCTGTGTCCATCCTGAAAAGTGCTAAAGAGTGCTGTGAGATCATCCGGCAAATCAGGAGGTGCACAGAGTAAAGGACAAATAGAGTAAGGTAAAAATAGTACCCTCTATCTTATATCAATAATTTCAAGAACCATTTTTAAAACTCAAAAGAAATTCTAAAGCACCCTGAGAATAATGTAGACAAAGTAGAATCTATTTTAACAGGAAAAAATTATCAAGCAGCTGGAGGAGCATTTTTCTCATAATTTTAAAAGAAAGGCATGAGCAACATTTCATAGCTAGGACTCAGTAATACTTTAGAGCGGCTGAGATTTTAGTAATCGCTACCAAAAGGCTCTGTGTTCAAATCTCTATCCTGCCATAAACTGATAGGATGTTTTTAGAACAATCATTCTTCCTCAGTCCTACCTAGTATTGGTACAATGTAAAGTTAATATTTTCACTTTCCTCTCTCTGTCTGCCTTTTAAATTAATGTAAAGAAGTGCTTTCTTGGATCTGAAATCTGTAATCCAAAGAGAATCTACTATAACTATCTTACAGAAACTTTAACTGGATAGCTTACTAAAACAAATATGCAATGTGAGAATCCAAAGGTCAAAAAGGCCCTGTGATCTTAAGTTGTCCATCTCGAAATTCCAACCATAGAAATGTTCTCCATAATTCTTGTTGACATAGGTTGTAAGTTATATACAAAGTATAGACGACAATTGAGAAACAATCATTGTAGTAAACTGAAACCGCCAAATTAAAAAAAGAAAGATAGAAAAGACTTCATACTCACCGACTCAGGTAAAAGCTGAAAACAGGAGCATCAAGCAGATTCTGCTGGATCATTCCCTGCATTACAGTGGTGGCACCACCAGAAGAAAGCGAGGGATAGGCCAAACCCAGGATGCCATCAAATTTCGCATAGATAAAATTACTGCCAGGCTCTCTTTCACTTAGGCCAAATTCTTGATTGGTAATAGGAATGCCTTGGATCTACAAAGGAACAGGACAAATCATAAGATAGGAAAAGTATACAGCACAATAGCCTAACAGAAGTTCAGAAAATTGAAATTATGGATAGCTAATCTATTTTGTTGTAATGGAGGAATAATTCACTATGCAGAGTATTTGAGAACCTGCCTAACATCATGGTCAGCTGATCATGAAATATATTAAAAGATTTTCAAAATGTTAGCCTTTTTGATATAAATGGATAAATTCAACAAGAGGACCCTCATTCAGGCTTTCTTATGTTCTCAAATGTTCAACACATAAATATGCAATCAACTGGAAGAGCTAATGTCATGAGAAGAGTGTTGACAAGGAGTAAGAGTACCAAAATAGATACTTGGATGTGGAAAAGAGAGAAGACAAGTTATTTGGGGATCTCAGAGCAGGTTGAATTCCTATTTTGTATCACCACCAGCTCCTAGTATTTTCCCCTCTCACAACAGTGAAGGTGTTGTGTTGCCCAGGTGTCTATCTACTGATCTTCAGAAAGGATCGGAAGGTAATTGATCAACCAGCTAACAGCTATCCCTTCATCCATCAAAGCCCTAGGCAGCAATATAAAGACATTAGCTAAACCCCATGATACTTCAGCGGAAGGTAAGACCAGTGGAAACGCCCCAATCTCTTTCTATGAGATTTAAATCTTTGCAGGCTTGAATGTTTTCAAGATTCAGTTCATTACTAACTATCATAATCATTTTGATTTCAGTCACTGACCAAACCGATACTGTCCATTGTATAATATCAACAATATTCCCTTGTGCTAGGAGTATCACGTCAAACAAATACTTTCCACTTGGAGAGAACAGCTACTTACCGTTACAGTATCATAGCCAAAGACCCCAGTGAGACTACCAGTTCCGTACTGTATACCGAAAGTTTGTCCATTGCTGGAATAAGTAGAAGACCGACGGGGATTAAATACTGGATGGTTTCCTGGTGATAGATATGAGAGGGGGGCGGGGAAGAGAAGGTTTTACTTTTGAATCAATAACAAAACCAGGTTTAAATAACAGCACAAGAGGTGTGAAGGACAAAAAGGCATTTCCATAAATTGTGTGTTTTTTATTCTTAAATGAATGAGAAAGAATACTCACTGCAAGCCGCACTCTGGCAAAAGATGGATGGCACCCAGAGATTGGATGACCCAGTGTCAAAGAGAACCATGAAGTTCTGGGGTGGAGTTCCAATACTGATCTCTCCATAATAGGACATCTAGTAAAAGGAAAATATGGTCATCATTCAGGGCTTTCACACTTGAATGTTGATAATGTAAGGATTTAACATATCCAATAGAACATTCTGTACATGCTTAAAACATATTGTTCAATGTTTTTAGGAATATCTAGGCAAAATATAGAAGAAATAAAAATTTCAGAAACGTGGCTTTAGAATTCAAACTGATTTGTAATAGTTTTTTTTTAAGTAGGTACTGTATAGCCACATAAACACACTTACAATTAATTAGGTTTTCATACCTGCTTCATGGTTAATTGAGTACATGTAACTGTGTTTGATGTCAGTTAGCAAGATTTTCAAATTATAACACAATTGCAATTGGAACTAGACCTATGATTTTCTCAACTAATGTAGTTTTCATCTTGACATAATTGTGATAGTTTGCCTTTAACTAACCAGATACTCACATCCCTGAAGTTAGCAAGGGGCTCATCACCAGTGGCAAAACTGTTGATAAATTTGCTGGCTGGATCATAATACTTATACAGGAATGGTTCATTGACACCTTTTTCTTTCATCACTTCCCGCATAGACTTGCATTTTTTTAAGGGTATTCTGTGTGAAGTAAGCAGTTAAGCAGAGAATCAAACTGGCAGCTCTAGATACTTCCCATATTGAGTTTTTTTTTTCATTGATATTTTGTAGGTGATCTAAGAGTTTACCTGGATTGAACTCAGTATCATTTAATTAGTTGTGCTAATTTCTGTTTGATTCAGGGGTTAAATCTTTTCTTTGTTGAGCAGGAAGTCAGACTAAGGAACTCCAATGTTCCCCTTTCAAATCTACTATTCTACAACAGCATTTCTAATTTTCATAATAACAACATTCTAATATTATCTATTCTATCAAATGCTGGAAGCCGAGGCTGTACCTCCATAATTCCAGTTGATTAAATGCCAAAAAAAAAAAGAATCTGATTCACTGTTTTGCAGAGAGAAGATGGAAATGGGATGAATTATCTGCCTAATGCAACACAAAAAATATTACATCATCCTGAAAATATCCACATAGGAAATAGAGGTGTTATTTATCATCAAAGCTACACAGAATGGTTGTTACTCCTAATTTTAGCAATGCATCTGAGGGTCTCCTAGGAGTTGTGTGACTTATCCTAGTGTATGACTTATCTTTAGCTGTAGTCCTTCATCCCTAAGAAATGCTATCTAATTGTCTACTTTTGAGCCAAAACATAAAGTAAATCCAGTTATTCTTCAGCATAGACCCTTCTGAATTTGGGGATGCCGTTCTTCAGAAAAAATGCTATGAAAAAATAAAAGTACTGTACAGCAAGATAGCATACCCAAAGGCATACAAAGTATAAAGGCATACTGTACATTGTTCTAGAAACTATGGCCAAAAGGCATTAAAATTTCTCAATATTTTAGAAAAAGGACATCAATCTAATGCAGAAATGCAATGAGCTTAAGAGCATAAACATAATAAGAAATGCTGGATCAAACCCCTGACTCATTTAGTCCAGCAGTGGCCAACCAACTGCTGAAGGAAGTCCATGAGTTTCCCATCCGATGGTCTTCAAAGGCAGGCACATCAAATGTAATGTCTACAGTACCCATGACTTCCACAATTCAATCCGAACCTTTTTTGGAGCTAGGTAAGCAGACATCATTTAAGAAAGAAAACAATTAGGAGAGAAAGAGAACTGAAACAGATTTTTTATTAAGAGAGAAACTGAAGCTGAAAGGCAATTGAAGCTATTATAAAATTACGCTATACTCACTTGACAATAGCATTACTGAGGTGAAGGCACACTAGAGCAAGAATTAGCCACTTCATGGTCCTCTTTTCCCAAAGGCAGGTGCTAAATTGATTTTTTAGCTCCTGCGGGGACTTGGAACACTGGGTAAAGATGGCTGTGCTTGGTTCCTTTCTTTTATACCCTGAGTTGGGATTTTTTTCATGATCTTATTCCACAAAGTCATATATGAGTCCTTATCAATGGATCATAACACTTCATATCAAGATTCTTCTCAAAAACATGTAAAAATGCATCTCATGTAAACCTATTTAATCAGTAAAGTAAATACTGTTTACATAATGTTCTAAAGGCAGAGATTGGTACTAGTTCTTATCATCATGTCTTCAGTTCTCTTAATTAAAATATTTCCACTTGTACATGTGACAATAATTTCGATGTGTGTTTTGAAAGATAAACTGAAGGAAACTTTTTGCTTATAGCTCTGAATTTAAAATGGAAAAATACATGGTCACACTGAAATCGGATATATAATCTATATTGTTTCCATCCAAGGCCTGTCTACAGCATATCAGCAGCCCAACAATTCCATGTTGTTATCTTCTAAATGGAAAGGTCACATTTATTTCAGAGAAGATCCATTTTGAAATACAATTGGAATAAGCAAGCAGAATCCATATTCTATTTTGGAGACTCCCTGAATAATCCAAAACCAGCATCACAATCGCAATTATTCATGGTACAGTAATTTTTACAAATAAAGAAAATATAGTAATTTTTACCATTTATTAAAAAAAATAATGGTGTTTTTATCATTGAAAAAATCAAACTCATTTCTTTTAAATGTGAAACCTTCAAGCCACACACACTAGTGAACTCACTGTGTTAGTAGAATCCCTTCCCTGTCATCCTTGGCAGCTGAAATAAAGAAATGCAAAATATGTTAGCCTGGGTAAAAAATTTGGCCATCGCTGGATTCAGTCACCCTTAATAAATCCATAGGAGAGTGAATAGAACATTATGCTATAATGCAGTTGATAGTGGGGGTGGGGAAGAGAGACCCAGGAACTTTTCTTCTTCTAAATCAGACTATCCAAGCATCTAATTTATAACCTAACATTGTTTATCTTTATTGTCAACACTTCTTCTCGTCTCAGTAAGAGATCACCCATTTATTGTTGTGAGCCGCTTGAGTCCGGTAGGAGTTGAGTGGCATACAAATTTTATTAAATAAATAAATAAATAAATAAATAAATAAATAAATAAATAAATAAATAAATAAATAAATATGCATAAAAACACATACATGATGAACTACAATGAACACTGTGCCATTTGTGCAAAGTACAGAGGAAGGGTCTTTTGTACGTTGACCAGGACCAATAACACCTCTTGCTGAAATCCTCTCATCCAGGATCCTCTTTTAAGTGGAAAAGTTAAACCCTGGATTTGGAATCTTCTTCCCATAGGCTTCACTTGTTCAATCTTCAGCACCAATGACCACGCACGTGTTAAATGGAATTCCCACTCCAAAAAGCAAGGCAGCAAACAGACAAGTTCTTACCCAGCAATGTTCTGAATGGAAACACTCTTTGAAAGGGACAAGTTCTGCTGGGATCGCCTACTATTGAACACTGAAGTTGTTATGTTCTCTTCGGGAGCGAGAATCGCTGATCTGGGTCGTTCTTTTGGCTGAGAACCTGCAGGGAAAACACCAGCAGATTCAGATTAGGTTCAATTCATTATTTGGAATATCACTATCAAAGCTAACGCCAGCCAGAGCATAGCACAACTCAAAGAAGTAATGCAAGATTGGAAAATGTGTAGAGACCCAGCCTATAGAATCACCCCGGGTCAGACACGACTGAATGGATAACATCTTTATCATCCTCCTCACTTGGAGTTTGTTTGAAAAATCCTTTGAAAAGTCAGGATTTGTTTTCTTAATTAACAAACACACTCTTTTCCCCAGTTGTTTTGTAATATCTGAATTTAACAGAGCATGGTTACAAAGACTAGCTGGATACACAACAAAATTGCAAGCATTGGGAAACTTGCGCCAAGAAGGAAAAAAAGAGATACTCACTCTTATTTCTCATAATTACTGTGGGCAATGAAGAAGTATCGTGAGGCTGAAGACCGCTTGGGTTTTTCTGGAGCTGAAGTAGAAAAGATTAGAAGAAAATATTGCTATAATATGAATTCCATTCACACGTCATGCTAAGCTAAGGTTTCAGAGTGGTTTGACTGGGTTTATGTAACAAATTAAGACATGGTTTATGTATCACCGTGACTGTTTCATACCACAAACATCCAGATAAAGCCCATCAGACTCGTATATGAGAATTCAAAACGTGTGTATTGAGTATTTTTAAAAAAAATCTCAATCCCCCTTAGAAGAAAAAACATTTGAAATATTTGAGGTCCTCACACATCTGAAGTCCTCACACAATTATACAATTGCCACATAGATAGGAAATTGTTTCCTTGCATTTAAAAAAACCCATTTCTGCTAACTAAAAGTTTCTAGCCTTCAAAATACTAGAAATTTCTGGAGGTCGTTAACTGCATCTCCTAAGTGGACTCTAAAAAACTACAGAATGTTTTGTTCTCTGTAGAATACAACATCAGATCTACCAATACTAGCATTTACATAGATGGGCCTCAGCAAATCTTGCTTACGACAGATTTATTGCAAATAAATCATTGTAGCAAAGAGGAAGAATTCAAGTTGGACAGTTCCGGTAATTGATTGCAACAGAATGAACTGGTGAAGAGCCCACAGGCCCAAATGAAATAAATGAAAAAAAATTCACATATCTTCCTTCTCCTGCAGCTATGAAATGGATTTGAATAGAATGATATTACAAAAAAAATATCAATAATAGGATTATTATTGCATCTCGAGATGGAATAAGATACAGGATTCCTGACACTAACCTTGATCTACTGGAAGTCCTAGCCACAGTGAAACAGTGGTTTGCTTGCATTTTTTTCCCTGCAACCAAGAAGGCTAGAAATTTATTTTAAAGAAAACAATAACAAACTGAAGATATTTCAGAGCCCTAATGAGCCTGCATATATGAAAACTGGAGGGTTATTCTCCTTCCCAAGTTACAATCATGCATTTTCAGGTATAGACACATATCCAGGCAGGTGAATATGTTGAAGAAAAAAACCCTCAGAAGAATACCGGTACTTACTTTCATTTTGACCTTGGCACAAGCAGCCACACTCTCTTTGCAGCTTTTATGGACAATGGCACCACAATCTGTGGAAAACAAGGAGCACACCTTTAATGTGTTGCCAACGAGAAAGTCAGCCATCATACAGGGTTCATATTCCCGTTCAATGCATCTCATCATTCATAACTGCAACTTCCTCAGATGAAAATAATGATAAAGACAGATACCTTTTCCTCGACTTTCTTTGAGCTCTTATTCCTCAATAAGAGGAATATTGTGCTCACTTAATTTTTTCTTTACAATCTTTAAAACTTAAAAAAAAGAATCAACAGCATGGGTTATTAGCTAAGTCCTGTAAATTCTTGATCAGATTTCCACCGAGAATTTCTTTACAACAGGCAGTGGTCAGCTCTTGCATCCAGAATAAAAAAGAGATAGCTGAAAAGCTTATCTAAAAGTCATAAGAGTGAGCAACATGTGATAGGTTGACCTTTAACGCTCACTCTTATTTTCACCTTAGTTTACTAGTCAACTGGCAAGTTCAGGTTCCCAAGGCAGGAATTTCTCCTTGAAGGTAACATGATTCGGTTTCATTTTTCTAAACCTGAAGTGGCACATCTGGAGGGGAAGTACTTCACTGAGTCACTACCAATTATCCAGAAACATATCACTGCTTAAACAGAATATATAGAGAGATTCTGTTTCAGAATTCAACTGATAAGTTTTTTTAATAACCAGGAAAGGTCAGAATTCTTTAACAGAATTGTACAAGGAACTT
Source organism: Aparallactus werneri (assembly GCA_032468035.1). Classification (NCBI taxonomy): domain Eukaryota; kingdom Metazoa; phylum Chordata; class Lepidosauria; order Squamata; family Lamprophiidae; genus Aparallactus; species Aparallactus werneri. The sequence continues at coordinate 34,089 of JANHFQ010007791.1, read as the reverse complement.
CCTCCATCCTTTCTGCATACACCAATTTGGCCCAGAAATCAACCAGAGAAATGTACTACGGGCAGTAACAGCAATAATAGTAATATCAAGTGTATTTTACTAGAACATGAATGGAATATGAAAACATTTTGGGCATATTTTTCACTTTACAGTCGGTCAATTCAAATTGGTCAGCCGTTGTTTCAGATTCTCCTACCATTGTCATCTCTCCTGGCATCAAAAGGGCAAGCAGTGATGGTAATTTTATGCACATAATTATTTTCAGAAATGTATTCTATTACCTATTCATTCTGGTGCACAAAGCAGGGGGGAAAAGCTACTCACTTGCACAGACGAATGAATCTTTGTTGAAGGGCTTGAGACAGTGGTAGCAACTGACGGGACCCACAGTTGAGATGGCACTGAAGAGATGGCCATTTAGTATCTTGTTATCTTTGTCTTTTTCCTTGGAGTCTTTATCCCGTTCCTTCAGTTTCTCTTTCTCTTTTTCCTAAAAAAAAGAAGTGTAAGGAGGACATTCATAACATAAAATGCTGTGTGTGTGTGTGTGTGTGTGTGTGTGTGTGTGTGTGTGTGAATGATGTTCCTTCTTGTGCAAGGTAGAATGTATTCAGGGACAGCATCAAGAAATGAGTTCCATATGCCAAAGATGCAAGCAGTTGTTCTTCAACTTAATGTTCACCAAATCAACTGTGAGTCATTGGCTGCAGACACCTAGGGGCAATGCTCACATTGCTTGAATCAATCCTCGTCACCTAGGCCATCAATATGTAAAGGTAAAAGGTAAAGGTTTCCCCTTGCACATATGTGCTAGTCGTTTCCGACTCTAGGGGGCGGTGCTCATCTCCGATTCAAG
>JANHFQ010007790.1:28280-38352 GCA_032468035.1 Aparallactus werneri | reverse complement strand
TGCTGTGATTAAAAGATTCGATGGCTTTTATTCGTTATAATTCCTGTCATACTTTCTGAATTTTTGCAAGTTCCTTACCTATGGAGTTACTTATGATTTATTCATGCATATTTCAAAGAGAGAAAAAAGAAATATTCCAAAAATTGGGATGGGAAGGAAAACCAAACCACCCATCATTCCACATTTGAAGGTTCTACTTCCACAAAAATACATTTTGAAATTGTGCAGATGCTTTGATTTATTTCTATGCTGTATGCCATTTTCCTAGTCCTGCTGATTAAGTAAAAAATTTTAAAAGCTCCTTTCCTGCTTCTAAAAATTCCATACATGCACTACTAAAAGTTCAGTGTATAGGTGACTGAGCTATCTAGGCCTTACATCCTGTTTCACTGAGTCCTATTAGGAGAATTTATACACAAATCTTGTATGCTATTCCCAAACCCTTATTTACAAACAAGTAAATAAATTAAAAGAGAATAAGAATAAGTGCATTGTTTAAAAAAAAATCTGGCTGAGGAATTCTGAGAGTGAAGTCCATACATCTTATAGGTGCAGATGGTTGGGAAACACTGCTTTAAAATACAACAAAACCCCAAGATCTAAAAGCTGGTTGTAAACAATTGTTGAACCAATTTATTTTGTATCTGGCAGGTGCAGTTCCCTCTGTTCAGGGGTTTTTATGCCATTTTTGTCATAACATATAAATAGCAATAGCACTTAGACTTGTATACTGTTTCACAATGCTTTACAACCCTCTCTAAGCAGTTTACAGAGTCAGCATATTGCCCCCAACAATTTGGGTCCTCATTTTACCAGCCTTGGAAGGATGAAAGGATGAGTCAATCTTGAGTCAGTGAGACTACTGAACTACTGAACTACTGAACTGCTGGCAGTCGGCAGTCAGCAGAATTAGCCTGCAATTCTTCATTCTAATCACTGTGCCATCACAAGTCTTAACTAAAAGAACCTCTGAAGCAACATTAGTCTGTAAATTACATCTAGTATTTAGGAGTATTGACTTATGACCATAATTGAGCTCAGAATTATAGTCATAAGTCATGTTGGTTGTTAAGCAGATCACCATGTGGCTGATATCTGATTTTAAGACTTTTTTTTTCAGCAATGGTTAAGAAAACACCACAGCTGTTAAGTATATCCATTGTCCATAGTGGGTGTTTTTTTGCCAGAAACTGGAAGTAAATGGCAATTTCTGACCAAAAAAACATTATAAATCACAGTCACATGACTTGGGATGCTTCATATGGCCATAAAATCAGGCCGGTTGCTGAGCTTCTACAATCATATGACCTAAAGAGGAGCATTGTGACTTCAAATTCAGGTTATAGGCAGCCATATATGGGAGGTCTGTCATAGCTTTGGTCACTAAGTGATCAATTGTAAGTCAAGGACTACCTGTAATGATCAAGAGAAGAAGTACCATTATGCCTGCCCTCTGTCCAGTCAGTTTGTTTGCTTTGAAGAGGAATTGCTGGTCTTGGATCCAAACCTCTGTTGGTCAGTTCTAGTATTCATTTTGTCACCTAATAATGTGGTAAATCTCTTCTCAGTTCTGCTGTTGGATTACTGTGTCTTTATTTGACAATTTTCAAATATTTCCTACTTGTTTGAGAAAGGGCTACTTGATGTGCAAAGAGAAGGAAGTGCCTGTCCCACAGAATAGCAGATTGTTTGGGGAGGTTGACTCCCAAGTTGTTTGTCTTTGATTGTGTCTGTAAGAAACCTAATCAACTGTTTGACTTGTTCTGTTATCATTGTTGTTACTGTGAACTGCTTCAAGTCGAGGGTAAAATAGTCAAATGTTGGGATGCATGTACAAATAAATAAATAAATAAATGAGAGGTTGAATCTGAACACACATTTCATTTTTATGTTACAGAAATTGAAAACCCTGCTGAAAGAGTGCACCAGATCCAGCAAATCATTATCACCTTGCCACGAGCTGTCATCATCGTAATGAGATACCTCTTTGCTTTCCTTAACCAGTGAGCATTTTCTTTAACTATTTACTTTGAATGGAGCTGTAAATAGCCTTCCCTGGTCAATGCTTTTCCCTTTCAGTGTTCTCTTTTTCCTCCAACCTAACACTGGGCAAAAGGGAGGGCTGTCCCTTGACCATCATTACTTGTAATTTTGTGCCAAGCTGGAGAAATTGCCTGTATATATAATATATGTGTGTGTGTGTGTGTGTGTGTGTGTGTGTGTGTGTGTGTGTGTAATACTTGAAGCTTGATGTCATAAATGTGGGTTACTTGTATTTGCAGTTTGTCGCAATACAGTGATGAGAATATGATGGATCCCTACAATCTAGCTATCTGCTTTGGACCAACTTTGATGCATATTCCAGATGGGCAGGATCCAGTGTCCTGCCAGGCTCATGTCAATGAGGTCATCAAAACCATCATAATCAATCATGAGGCCATCTTCCCTACCCTCAGAGAACTGGAAGGACCTGTTTATGAAAAATGCATGACTGGTGGGGAAGAGTACTGGTAAGAAACTTAGGAATGAAATATGTGCATCTTAAGAAGGTTAGGGATTTCTTCTTTTTAAAGTGTGGGATGCTTATTTCATGTGTTCTTAATTTAAATAGTAAGTTGATACAAGGTTATTTCTCTGCCCAGACTGGAATAGATTGTTGTGCATGTATGAACTGTAAGGAATAATTAATTTTGTTTCTAAACCTCTGAGTTGCCCATGAAGATTTCAAATAATGTTGTGCTAATGGAGTGTAGGAACCCAATGGAAGTCAGAGCCTAATTCATTTTCAGGTCTTTTGAGAATAAATAGAGATTGCTTGGAACCAGTTTCACTCAATCCAACATTCTTCTTTCCATAGGGGAAATCCAAATTCTTTTTTAATAGCCCATAATCAGGGCATGGGTTGGGTCTGTTACTCCCTACTGCCCTTGTTCTCAATCAATTGATATTAGTTTATGTTCTCCAAATGTGGAGTTCTGTCTTATTTTTTTGAAGAAGCTACCAATCTCTTTTCACCTTTTTTGTTTCAATGATTTTGCTTTTTAGTACCTGTAGTATTGATTCCAGAATGAAGAAATACAGTGATCCAAATATATAAATTCATCTATTAAGAGTTGTAATCTTTAGCACACATTTTACTCATTTGGGGCATATTTTAATGCATTAGTAAGATTTGTTTAGACGCAAGTGACAAGACTTTTCAGGCTAAAAACGACATTTTCTCCTTATATCCACACTCTGGTGAGGCTTTGGATACCACAGTTGGGTTGCTGGGAGTAATAGGTCAGCCATGTGTTTCCTAACTCTAGTTTAGATAGAACAAACGTAATCCTGTTATATCTAGTAACTGGAGTCATCTTTTCCATCAACTTTATTTTGAACAGAAGTTACTATTTAAATATTGTTTCCTGGCTATATGATACTTTGTCCTTAGGTGAGATCAGGTCTTTCTTTAGTCTCTGTTGATTATAGCTGCCACAACTCTTACTGGTTGCAGTTCATGGGAGTTGAAGTCCGAAACTTATAGAATGCACCAAGTTGCCAAGGGATGGATTAGATTTTAATTATTGGGTACATCATGAAGTCATTGCATTAGAGAAGGTTCTTTAAAGCGTTTATTTTGTTTATTTTACAGTTCACTCTTGTTTAACAGTTCATTGTCTTGATGGGCTTAGCAATTACACTACACTGATAATTATTCCCATAGCTAACAATTAAATCCTATACACATCTACTCAGAAACAAGTCCAGTTGAGTTCAGTAGAATTTGCTTCCAGGTAAGTCTATATGAATGAAGCAATCTTGAGGGGGAAAACTGAAAAAGAACTGAAAATATTTTAAACCACAGTGAAGCCAAAACTCCTAGCCTAAAGCCCATTTTCCTTATTTTGGGTAGCGCGGTGGCTCAGTGATTAAGATGCTGGGCTTGTCAGCTGGAAAGTCAGCAGCTCAGGTTCAAGACCCAAGCTCCATGTGACGGGGTGAGTTCCTTGTCCCAGCTCCTGCCAAACTAGAAGTTTGAAAGCTTACAACTGCAAGTACCATATATACTCGAGTATAAGTCGAATTTTTCAGCCCCCAAAATGAGCTGAAAAAGTTACCCTCGACTTATACTTGGGTCAACTTATTTTTTGGGACCTAAGATGCGCTGGGTGGGCATCAATTTAGACCCAAAAAACAGGTGTTTTAGTTACAGTCGGCCATTTTGAATATTTAAAATTTTTAATTTTTTATATTTTTTTTGCTGGGCCCTCCCAACAAACAGCAAACAGCTGTGCTGCTGCAAACAAAGCAAATAAAGGTAGCTATAGGCTGCAGGTGGGTGGGAGAGCCCAGCAAAAAAAATATATCATTTTTTTCAAAATGGCCGACTGGAACTAAAACAGCTGATTTTTGGGTCTAAATTGATGTCCACACAGCGTGTTTGACATGCGCTGCATGGGCATCACCTTAGGCCCCCAAAATCATCTGTGCTTACTTATACATGAGTCACTAAGTTTTCCCAGTTTTCATGGGTGAAATTAGATACCTCGACTTATATTCGGATCGACTTATACTCAAGTATATACAGTAGATAAAAAGGTACCACATGGTGGGAAGGCAACAATGCTCTATGACATCATACTGGCCACATGACTGGAAATGTCTTCCAACTGGCTCAATGGCCAGTGGCCTTGAAACAGAGACCTCCCCCTATAGTCAGCAAGGACTAGCAGAATAAAAATCCTCAGGGAGACTTTTATCTTTTAATTACTTATTTTACTTCCCTACATAGCTCTGTATAACTGTATAGGAATCTCAGAAACTCAATAAAATATCCTGAAAGAAGGAAATCATAAACCATGAATATAGGTTTCCACAGCTCACCTCAATGAAACAGTGATAAGCCTTTTGGCTGAATCGCCGTACTCTATTGTTTTGGTATCCTAATTAATCAGGACACCAGAAAATTTAACCATGGTCATTTATTCTGAAAGATCCTCACCACTTCCATGTTGTTGATAATAAAATGGTGTAAATGTGTCCATGAAGACATAAGGAATTGACCATAACTTGAAGGAAACTTTCCATGTACCTGCCAACTGTTTCAGATTCAATAGCTTTCCAGCAGTTTTTAATGTAATCTTCTACATGGTCTTTGCTCCACTATCTGGGGCAGGTTTCTGGGACACTTTGCTCCGGAAGGTGACTTCCACCCTGGACTCCTCCTTTCTGGTTTTTACTGCAATGGAGAACTTAAAATGACTACTGCTCTTGAAAAGAAGGGCAATCCTAACTAGTGACAGAAGCCACTTAGGATGGTAGTAAAAGTTTGTGTGAAAACCCACAAAGCAGCTTTTTCTTAAAACAATTGTTATCAGGAATGGGAACAAATAACAGCAGGAGCAGATGGTGATGATAGCAATGACAGTTTGTCTCATGCTGTCTAGTTCCTACTTTCCAGGCACCAGTGCATTCTTAATGGGCTTTTGTGACAGACTAAAATCTAAGGAACAGATCAATGAATGTCTGTTTCCATTAGATCTGTTATATAAAATGGGATAAGTCCACAAAGACTGTGTTTCCTATTGTGTCAGCTTAAAACTTCTTATCAAACACAAAACAGATGTTCCCATCCTGCTAAAGGATGTGGCTGGCAGGCAATAGTTATGTCAGTTTCTTGGCATGGGCCCATTAATTGATAATCAGTCTTCAATCAACAAAGAATAAACAAGTTCCACCAAAATTATTTTAGACTTTTGTTTCGATTAGCTCTGATACCTTTAAAGAACTCTTTTTAATCACTGCACAATATAAGACAATAGAAACCAGGATCTAGAACAACTTGCAATGGCCAACTTGCCATGGTCATTTCACCACGGCCAACCTGCCATGGCCATCTCATTACAGTCATCTTGCCGTGGGGCAACTCGCCCTGGATAATTTCATGCGGGATAACAGAACATGATAAATGCTGTCCACCACTAATTTCTTTTAATATTATTTCCATTTTTTTCAATGGAAATTATGTTGAAGAAACAGATAACATTTATTGTGTTGAGTTATCCCACATGGAATTACCCCTTGGCAAGATGGCCATGGTGGGTTGGCTGCGGCGAGGTAGCTGTGGTGAGATGGCCATGATGGGATAGCTGTGGCGACAGTAACCAGACCCAGTTCTACTGCAAGATGAGGGAAGCTGTTTAAGGAGCAGAACAAGTAAACAGATGCCTGTCCTTTACTATCCATAACTATTTAGTGAAGGGCTCTTACCAATCACTTTGAACTGGAGTATGTTGCAACAGCCCTTTTCTTCATGATCAAAACTCTCATTGTAGATTCTTCCGTCAGGTGCCATTACTGTCAGACATCACTCAACTCTCATACATGTGCTTATTTCTGAGAAAGAACTGTATTTTTCCAACAAGACATTCAGCTTGCCAGAGTTGGGGGGGAATGAAAATATTTTCCCTTCATGTTAAGTCATGACAGCACAAACAATGGCTTAGGCATTTTCAGAACTCACCCAACTATGCCAATGTTTGTGTCATTTCTCGAGTGAAGCATAATGGGCAAATGGCATTATATTTGGCTACTGGTAGTGCCACCCATCAGTGTTGCTGCGTTGTTACAAAGAAAACTACTTAATTGGGCTCCTCTTACTATGTGGAGAAAGAATGATAGGAGGAGCAGTAAACAGCAAGATATTCAACAATGCAGATACAGTGAAGCAGAAATGTAGTAGTAGATTTGTTGAAAGTATTGCAAACTAATCCTATTAGGAAGTTCATCCAAGATATTACATATATATTTAAATGAAAACATTCTCATAGGTATGCAGACCAGTATTGCGGGTATTTCATATTGTCTGAGATGTTCCAGTTTTGCAGTTCCAAAATGGTTCAGAACAAATTGAAGTTTCCTGCATTTACTTGTTAGTAAGGAGTCTCTTTCCCCTTTTATTCCCATTTTAAAAACTTCAGTTCATTCATTTATTCCACTTTTGATTCCAGTGACAGCCCACACAGTGAACCGGGCACTATCGATGAAGGAGATCATGACAATGGCACAGAGCCACACACCAGTGATGATGGTGAGTGTAGAACCAAGCTATGGACAATCGTGTGTACAAAAAGCTACCATTGTTTACATGGTGAAATTTAATAACTAACCACATTTCCTTAGATTAACATATGGCTGCTTGCAGGGGAGGATGTCTCTTTATGTTTGACACTGCCAATAGGTACTAATAAAATTCCTTGAAATATGTGTAATTGAAGTAGGGATGGGATTTTTCCACTGCTGTCACAATTGATGAGGACACAAGGCAATATAGAAGTTATATAGACAGCCTGCTTAAAAAAATTCTATTTTTCTGTTTGTTTGACATGAAAGTAACACCTCCGGTTTGATAGTTATTTTACGTAGCTCCTTTTCTTATTGTAAGAAATGGAAATACGTTCTTTGAAAAAAATTCTTGAGCATCAAGGACATCGATGTTTGTAAGTCCTCAATTTACAACAGTTCATTTAGTGACCATTCAAAATTACAACAGCACTGAAAAAAGTGACTTATGACCATTTTTCACACTTATGACCATTGTAGCATCCCCATGATCATGTGATTTTCATTTGGATGCTTGACAACTTACTCACATTTATGACAGTTGCAGTGTCCTGGGGTCATGCGATCACCTTTTGCAACTTTCTGTTGATCAAAGTCAGTGGGGTAACCAGATTCACTTAACAACTGTGTTACTAATTTAACAACTTCAGTGATTTACTTAACAAATGTGACGAGAAGTCGTAAAATGGGACCAAATTCATGTAACAAATTTCTTATTTAGCAACATAAATTTTGGGCTCAATTGTGATCATAAGTTGAGGACTACCTGGACTTACATTTCCAGTTTATAATATGTTTTCCAGGAAGAAAAGAATAAAAAGCAATCTTTACATGTAGGGAAAGATATAACTGACAGCATTTTGAAACTTGTGATCCATGTCAGATTTTTCAGTTGGCTTTGTGTCAAGTAAAAACTAACTTTTAAGATTTCTCAGTCAAACTTACCTTAACTGTATAGTCTACTCCTTTGTTTCCAGTTATCGTAAGAGTTGTATGCATAATACCTACATGGTGGTGACATTTCCCAGACTTATTGTCTTGGGAAATTTTATAAAACTTGGCAGACTTAGAGATAGCACAGGACTTTATGGCCACCATGACAGCTATATTGTATATAATGTTGGGATGAGACAATTACCCCTGATAATTAATTATGATTTCCAGTAGTAAATGCTTCTTTGAGACAGGAGTTGGTTCATGAGGCCATCCTTGGATCCAAGTGATCAGGACAATTTGTTCCAGAGTCTTTTAGGGAAGGATGTTGAGAAGGTGGTTGCTTTACAACTTTAAGGGTCCTGGAAAATGCAGATTTTTCCAAACTCTTTTCACTCAAGAGTTCAAGAGGTATAGCACTGAGGTGGCTTTGGCTGCACTTGTCAATGATCTATGGTAACCCTGAAATAGATTTGGTGAATCCATCCAGGCTCTTCTTGATCTCTCAGTGGCCTTCAAACCCATTGACCAGTTGAGTGGGTTGAGTGTAGAGAGCACCATTTTGTGGCAGTTCTTACTCTTAAGGCGGGTTCCAGTTAGTGCTGGAGCAGCATAGCCCTTAGGTCCTTGCTTTGTGGGTTGCCTCAGGATCTATCTTCTCTTTCCTTCTTTTTAATACCTACAGAAAGCTGCTGGGTAAGGTCATCTCCCCTCACATCCTTGAACAGAATGGGAAATAATTATGCAGTATATCGGTTAAACATTTTTGCTGTCTGACATCTTTCGCTGTCTGAGAAAAATTATTTTAAGCTGAAAAATTTATACAGGATTAAATGATAAAACTCTGAGGAATACAGTTCTATTCCCTCATTCCATGTTATATTTATATCTATTTATGTCCGTTTACTTTTGAATGCTAACTTTCAGAACACATTTTTTTTGTATCTTCACACTTAATATAGCTATTTGATCATATCCTCCCCACAGGTTGATTTGGACATCAGTATAAAGTAATATGCCTAGAAACAAACGTTGACTTATTTTACCATTTAGGGAACCTTGTTGTAGAACCCTGTATTTTACTTGAACTTAGCATGCCTCTGTTTCATTTGTTTTTAAGACTTTTAGTTCCATTAATTATTTCTCTTTAGTGATGTAAATTTCCAAATTCAGTACCTTACCAGTACAAGTTATGGGGAAATTGACATAATTGTTTATTGGAACTAAGGGCATAAAGAGAGAAAAGGATAAGTCAGCTAATTGAAGATGAATGTTTGAAAGGAGCAGGGTGATGTCAACCTTCATTTTTCAGTGAGGGGGACAAACAGCCTTTCTTGACTGAAAAAGTTGAAGCAAGCAAGCTTCTATTTGAGCAATTTTATGCCTGAGTGGTTATGTTAATAGTTTTGATTGGAGTTTCTGGGTGATTAACCATAACACAAGCATGGAAAGGAAGAGCTGTTTTATATTAAGAATTTATATAACCTCTCTGAGTCTAATTCCACAATTCCACATATCTGGTCCAGTATACTGGCGGGGAGTTAGATATTTTATCTAGATTGTGTGGCTAGTTTTGGAAATCATCTTGAGACTATATATCACTACTAAAAGTTGCTTCATTTGAACCACACAAAGGCAGATAGTGTAAGATAACCTTTCCCAAATGCTGCTCTTCATACATACAGGGTTACAATTCCCATTATGTCCAGCTGATGTTAAAGTGCATTTTACCAGAAAATGTGGAGGCACAGCTAATTTAGACGAGGGCTGTTTCTCAGTATTGCTGTACCAAGATGAAATCTGTTTCATAAGAAATATGTTACTTTCTGCCTTTAAGCAGAAAAGAACTTTAAAATTGTTCTGCTGGATCTGATTAAGGTTCATGTTATTCAACATTCTGATTTGAATGGCAGACAGCCAGGAGTTTATTAAAAAGATGATGCTACATAGTATGTAAAACTGTTTACTGCTAGCATTAGATAGTAACTGTATAAATTTCTTCTGGTTATAGAGGTATATTTTGGAGGTTAAGTCT
>JANHFQ010007790.1:7933-18845 GCA_032468035.1 Aparallactus werneri | reverse complement strand
TAGGTATGGTTTTAGAGCCACTTTTCTTAGATTTTAATTTTCTTGGGGTAAATTTTAAAGGTAACAAAATCATCTCACCAGAGGTGGTATTCAGCCAGTTCCGACAGGTTCCGGAGAACCTGTAGCGATAATTTTGAGAACTGGCAAATACCACCTCTGATTGGCTGACCCCAGCAAATACCACTTCTGATTGGCCAAACACATAGCCACACCCACCAAGCCACGCCCACAGAACCTGTAGTAAAAAAAATGAATCCCACCACTGCATCTCACCCAACAACAATGTCTGTTCACAACTCTCTTTGCTCCTGCACAGTCTTATGTGTTGAGGCTGATCTGGACTTCATGGCAGCTATGTTGACTGCCACTTTTCCTCGTCTTCAGATGACAGGGACTTTCCAAGCCAGGGAGGAGAGATGCAGCTCTCCTTCACCTGCAAGGCAACCCCCTTTACTTCACCGCCCCTCCAGGGCAGCCTTTCGGAGCCTTCCGACGAGGAAACCTCAGAGCGGGACCGCAGAGCTTCCAATGGTGCCGGATGTACAACTGGAAGCTTTCCCATTATCTTCTTGTGCAGTGGGAATTGATGCCTTTGCTATTGTCACTGAAGTGATCATCTGTCTCTGACATCTTTCTATATTGCAGGTGCCCAGTAGAGGTTCCTGCTTTCTTTAGCTGGGCAGCTGGGATGACCTTCATGCAACCTTGCTGGGCAACCTTGCTGGGAATATGCTCGCTTGGCGTTCACTCTCTGCATTCTTCACTCATCCCTTCCAGGAACAGCTGCCCCCTCCCATGATGAAGCAGCACAGCAGGAACCGGGAGGGGGAAATCACTCATAAATGAAACTAATTAGAAACCAGTGCAGTTGATTTAAAATTGGTATACTATGGCTCATAAAACGTACACAAGAAAGCAATCTGGCTCCCAATAATTTGTACCAGCTGTGGTTTTTGGACACTCTACAGGGGCAGCCCCTATTATTCTTCAAGGGCAGCAACTAATTACTGTGCCTTGTAGACATTGAAATAGGACATGATTAATACATAGATTGCTGTAGTCATATCCATATGCTTCAGAAAGGGACTGTAGCTGGTATCCTGGCAAAGATTTATCACATTTTTATCTTGTTCATTTATTTATGTCTTCCCCACTCTCATTTCTTTTGTCAGTGTTTCACTCCCCTGTCCTCTTCCCCTCTTCGTGGCAGTTATTAGACTCCAATGGCAGGGAACACTTCTCCCCAATTACTTTTACCTGGTACTTCTACCAGAAGAGGCATGTTGCAGGCCTTGTCTGCTAAGAAGTTCCATCTGACAAGGCCCAGGAGATGAGACTTTTCTGCTGTAGTGCCTGTCCTCTGGAACATACCCCACTCCCCAAGATGAAGTCAGCCCAACCAGTATGTCTTCTGGAAGACCCTCAGAATGAGTAACCTGGTAGCAAATAGCCAGATGCTATCTGTATGGCATCTTATTAGCCCTCTCACAACCTTGTTTTTATTCATGTTAATTATTTAATTGTTTTAATTCATTTTTATATTCTACTTTAATTGTGGGTTTTATTGTATGACACCCAGAGAGTTACCTTGTGTGACATGGGTGGCTATATAAATTTGATAAAATAATAACTAAATAGAAGAAGTAGCTTCATGTAAGACGCAAATGGCACAACAAGCTAAATGCCTTCCATCCAAAGAGGATTCATCAGGAGACAACAAATATTAATTAGATAAGAAAGGTGGCAGTACCATCTCAGTCTTAAAACAGAATGGCTGACCTGATATTCTGCCATACCAAAACTGAAAGAAGTGGAATTGCATTGTGGAAATTAAATTATAGTTGAAAGAGCTCACATCCATTTGAAATCAGAAATGCAGCCTCCAGGTATACTAACCATGTTCCCTTGATATTGCATCTACTTGTTTATCAATTCCACTGTGTTCTTTTAAAAATGTTTTTCATTGGGTTATATCTAAAACGTCATATTTTTATTTAGAAATTTTGTGAGTTATCTACAGAATGGGATCCAAAAATAACTTTTCATGTTCTCAGTGTGTCTCAGTGTAGTGAACTCTTTCCAGCCTTTGCCCTTCAGGTCTCTTGGGCATCAACTCTTACAATTTATAGCTGGAGAACCAGCCTGGAGGAAGGTGCACTAGACCTTGGAGTGTCAAACTGGTGGCCCACGGGCTGGATGTGTCACACCCAGGCCACGTCCACCCCAGCTCCACGAAGGAGGGGAAAATATGAAACGTGACGTGGTGCGTTTAACACCTATGCACTAGACCATTGTATGAGTATGAAATTTATATGCTGTAGTTCACGGGCAGAGACTTGATTACTGTCATCAATCCCATGCAAATTCTTTCAGGAGTCATTGTTCCATTCATGGTTATCTCTATCAAACCTTCTGCCCAAAGTAAATAAGAAAGGAAACTATATCATCATCTGATTCAAGGCATGGTCACATTCTCTTTGTATTTCTGTGTTTACAGGACATTGAAAAGACCATGAGCACAGCCCTGAATGAGCTGCGTGAGCTCGAAAGGCAAAATACTGTGAAACAAGCTCCCGATGTTGTCCTGGACACTCTTGAACCTATGAAGAACCCACAAATTGGTTCGGTCAATTCTGAACCTGCCAGTCCCCTACATACCATCATGATCAGAGACCCTGACGCAGCTATGAGGCGGAGCAGCAGCTCAACCACTGAAATGATGACGACATTTAAACCTGCTCTCTCAGCCCGGCTTGCAGGAGCTCAGCTGAGGCCCCCACCAATGCGTCCCGTCAGACCTGTTGTCCAACATCGATCAAGTAGCAGCAGCAGCTCAGGGATGGGGAGTCCTGCAGTGACACCCACAGAGAAGCTCTTTCCTAACAGTTCTTCAGATAAATCTGGCACAATGTAGCTGTCACTCTCACAGAGGAGAATTCTTTGGGAAAATGATGGATCATTCTGATCTTCGTTTCTTTTGAGAAGGAAGCAGTGTGATTGTACAAATGATATCCTTAGAAGAAAAGACAGGGAAAACATGACTCTTGTAAAAAAAAAAAAAAAGACGATATTTGGGATTGTAGAAGCGGTTTAAGGATTTACATATATAACAACATTGCTGAAAATATTTGGTACTACCCATTGTCATCTTATGTAATTACCACTGGAATATTCAAGACTGTCTAGAAATATATATGAAACTTTATGTAGCCCAGTAACAATTTAATAGACTTACCTCATCCTTAGGTATCTGCTAGTGTGTGTTTTTGCCTGTGTGTGTGAATTGCACAGCAACTATACATCAAGCAATAGACTATTGATCAGTTTGTGAACTGAATTTTCATATCAGTGTGATTTGGCTTTAGAGTTACAAATGAAAAGAAACACTAGTTGTCCTGGAAATACCGAATTTGTTTGGTGATGATGATCAATTTGGTTTCTCATAGATGGGTGGATTTCTGTCTTCATCTCTTAAGGACTCCTTCATTGGAATATGGAAACTTGTTGTTTTCTGGTTGAACAAGTACGCCAGATGTGGATGCAAACAGTAAAAAGTGGTACAATTTCCCCTTATATAAAAGGGAAATCTAGGATGTTTTGTATGTACTTCATGTTGTAGCACAGTATTACATGTGTACAAAAGAAACACAACTCCCACTGTTTTCAAAACAGAAGAGGATTTTGAAGTAATCTTTGGTTGATAACAATAAATAAATAGGCTACCTTATATAATGGTTGAAATATTTTATTCTCTCATCTCCCTTTTGCTAATGATTCCTATGGGGAAAATCTGTTTTAGTCTGGATTAAAACAGGCAAGGAGGGCTTTAATAAAATTATATTTCTTTAAAGTTCCTTAGCAGTATATAAGGGGTTTTTTGGGCCACATCCCCTTGCATGAACAGCATGATCCAAACTTGATTGAGCTGGGCATATACTGTATCTGAACTGATAAGATGACAATTTGCACTTTCTCTACTGTACTATGTAACGATATACAGTGATTTGGGGCTTACAGAAATAAAATTGGTCTCTCTACTTTAATATAGGCAAAAAAGAAAGCAAGACAAAAAACTAACAACCAGGAATTCTAGCAATTTGCATGCTTGCCTTTTTTCTTTTCTTTTCACTGAACTCAGTGCTCTACTTGCTGCTTTAAAAAAAAATATCAGCATTTATGACCAGATGTCTCTAATACCAGCCCTTCAACTAGGATAGCTTTGTTTACTTTCAATCAGTACACTAATACTTTTAACATTGATAAATCTTACTGAAATTGCACACTCCGTTAAATCTGCATGTTCCACTGCTTGATACCTCTTGAATTTATTTTGCAATGGCCACTCTTGAAATGAAAGTAAATGTTTTCCATTTCTTATTAGAGGTCAATTTTAGTGACTTCTAGGTAATTAGTGACCTTGAATTTGCCTTGCTGTGCTTTTAACTCACAGTCTGCTTCCAGCCAAAATTTCATTTATAAGCATTGTAATCCGTTTTGCCAAAGGAGGAAAATATATTCATATTTATCCTCTGATTCCTAATAGCAACTGTTTTCAGAAATTGCATAGAAGAGGGACATATTTTATGAAATAACCTTTTCCTCTATGACGTGAACATACATGACATTGTGTGAATCTCATTTTCTGTATCTCATCTGTGAACACACTTCATTTCATGAATCTGCCCCCTTGCCTGTTCTAGCCTGTTTATATATTGCTGTACTTGCTTCCAGTATGAAAAATATCTGCTTAACTGTAATGTTTCTTCTTCATGCTAAATTTTAATTGCGGCCCTGTGACTCCAGATCCTTGCACTTAATAGATAATTCAGTATATTAGAAATGCATCAGTAAAAATGAGAACAACCTCCAACCCTGAAGGAATTTTGACCTTCTCATATATAGTGTGAAAGGAATGTATGTAGTTATTCTAATATTGTTCCTCAATATAATATTATAATGATAAATGGTGTTTATCTATATGTCTGCTAATGTAGTAGGCATTTTTAATGCCATGATTAGTTAACTGTGCTAGTTTTTCATTTATGAAATTCTTTTAATTCCCCCTCCCAAATTACCTACATGTCCCTGAGCCTTCCTTAGCATATGAACAGTCCCTAGTTCAGGGGTCCCCAACCCTGGTCCATGGATTGGCACTGGTCCATGGAATGTCAGAAAACGGGCCATGCAAACAAGCGAAGCCCCATCTGTGGAATGCGGACAGCACACGAAACCACGCCCCCTTCGGTCCGCAGAAAAACCTCTCTCCATGGAACTGATCCCTGGTGCCCAAAAGTTTGGGGGCCTCTGCCCTAGTTCTTTATGACAACAAATATTCCATTTGTGGTAGTAATGAACCAACAAATATAGTTTTTACATAGGTTGGATATTGCAAAGTGGGACAGGTGGGGAAGAGAGAGCCATTTGGCAAACTTCTATTTTCATTGCCAGTAATATTTTTTTCTTACTTTGCTTTATGGAGAAGAGATGCTCTGGTTACATTTGTATGTGTTACACATATTTTTGAAAATGATGGGAGCCGAAGAATTATCTGAAAGTTTACCTTTCTCCTTAAAGATAGGAAGCCGTCTCTGCTGCTACTTGTCGTGCCCCATCCTGGGTTTGACACAGAAAAAAAAAGGCAGGAACACACCTCATGTTAATGGCTGGAAATTCAATTGTTCTGTTAAACCCTTTCTCTGACTAATGGATATTGGGAGGGGAACTTTTATTACTGTTTGTCATTGGTTAAAATGACAAGGGGCGGAGCAATGTGATTAGTATATAAAAGCCAGCCTAGTCAGAGAAAGGGTGTGGTGATTTTTATTGCAGTTGCGAGCAGTTCTATTCAATTCTCTGTAATAGTGTTAGAGTCCTGGAATAAAGATATAAAAGTCTGACCTGAAGTCTGGATCCTTTATTTGGGACTGGTCTTAACACAACAGAAGAGAGAATATGACACTACTGTGTTTGGGTGAAGTCGGTCGAGCTTTGTTGTGAGCCGACGGCTCCACCTCAGTTTCACTGGACTATGACCAGTTGCTGTACATGGAGTTGTGTGTTGACACAGGAGGAAGTTCGCCAGGCAGTGATGCCAGTCCCCAGTCATCATACGTGTGAGCACCTCCTTTGTGGTCCTGACCATTCATTTGACCTGACTGTTGGTCACAGGGTGGAATGGAGCAGATGTTACGTGTCAAATCATGTTGGCATTGAGGAATGACTGAAACTCTTCTGCCATGAATTGTGCCCCATTGTCGGACACAACTACATCTGGCAGACCATATGTGGCAAACAGCTGGCACAACTCTTGGATGATCCTGGTCATTGTCATCGATGAGACCGATGCCACTTCCAACCACTTAGAATACTGTAACTGTCCACTACCATTAAGAACACCTGCTCCTGGAAGGGGACCACAAAATCAATGTGCACACGAATCCATAGGACTTGTGTGGTCTCCCAGTGGGGCACTGATGCTTTTGGCATCTCTGGTCAGGTTTCTTGGCAGGCCTGACAACTCCTTACCTGATTCTCAATGTCTTTATCCAAGCCTGGCCACCACACATAGCTCCTGGCTAGAGCCTTAATCCGAACAATTCCTGGATGCCCCTTGTGTAGGGAACCTAGTACCCTGGAAAAGACTGGGTGGAATGATGACCCTGCTACCCCACAGCACATATCCTTTGTGGGCTGACAGTTTATTTTTTCAAGAAGCATAGTGCTGGAACTCAGGGCCTGGCCGGGATTCTGGCCATCCCCTTAACACCCAGTTAAGAACATGGCTAAGCATTCTGTCCGTGGTGGTTTCAGTGGCAATGTCCCCTGCATGTAGGGGTGCATCAGGCAGGTCCTGGATCACCAGAATATAACAAGGTGGGACCAGATCCGGCTCAGTCTGTGGTAGAGGCAGTCGGCTGAGGGCGTTGGCATGGCCCATTTCCTTGCCCAGTTTGTGGACTAGCCGGTATGAGTATGCAGCCATGAAAATGGACCATTGTAGCATTCATGGCAACAGGATTTATGATGTTTATCTGCTGTGAAGAAACCAAACAGAGGTTTGTGGTCTGTAAAGATGGTGAAGATTCGTCCATATAAGAGGTCGTAGAACTTCTTAATGCCAGCCACTATGGCGAGAGCTTCCTTGTCTCTCTGGGCATAGTTCCTTTCAGCCAATGATAATGTTCTAGAATAGTATGCAATGGGGGCCTTTCTACCATCTCGCATCCTGTGGCTTAGTACTGTCCCATGTCATATGGCGAAGCGTCACAGGCGAGTGTTACCAATAGGGTTTTGTTGAAATGAGCTAGGACAGAGTCCGAGGATAGCAATGCTTTTACCGCCTTAAACGCTTTGTCTTGAGTGCTCGATCAGATGCAGGGTGCTTGTTTGTCCAGTAGGTGGTGTAATGGTTCTGCCAGGGCAATTTTATGCAGTAAGAAAGAGTTGTAAAAATTGAGCAACTTCAGGAATGCTTGAAGTTCCCCTTGGATTTTGGTATGGGGGCTTGATGAATTGCCTTTAGATTTGCTTCAGATGGGTGGATTCCGCCAGCATCAATGCAGAATCCCAGGAATTCTGTGCTGATCTGGCACTTTTCTTTAGTTTTAGGCCTACCTTGTGGAAACATTGGAGTACTGCGCAAAGATATTCCACCAGGACTGCCGCAGATCCCCCCACGATCAGGACATCATCAAAGTACAGCAAAATGCCGGGAATATTCTTCAGTGTTCATTCCATAATACTTTGGAACAATCCTGCTTACCCCAAACTGCAATCAGCAAACTTGGAATGCACTTCTGTGCATGTCTATTGTTTGTGCTTCTGCTGTAGCATCGTCTACCGGTAGCTGCTGGTAGTCCTGGGCAAGGTGTAGCTTAGCGAAGATTCAGCCTCCCTTGAGTGAGGCAAGGATGAGGCTTAGCACTGGTACAGAGTAAGCATGCTGCTGTAATGCCTTGTTTATGGTGCACTTGTAGTCTGTGCAGATGCGAACATCCCCATTAGGCTTAATTGTGGTCACTATGGGAGTCTCCCACTGACTACAGTCCACAGGTTGGAGCACACCCTGCTGTACTAGCTTGTCTAGTTCTGCATCAATTTTAAGCTTCAATGCAAAGTGAACCCTGCATGGTTTTAATTGGATTGGAGTTACTGCTGGATCGAAGTTGATTGAAATGAATGCCCCTTTGTATTGTCCCAGCTCAGCGCTGAATTCGTCAGCGTATGGTTAGCCTACCGCTTCTAGATCTGCTATCTGAGTTCAATGAATGCCCATTACCCTGATGCCCAGGGCCTCAAACCAGTCCAGTCCTATGAGGCTGGTGTGCAGCCCTTCTATGACCACTATGCTGAGAGGACCCTCGAACTCTCAAAATTGTATCCTAATGGTAGCTTCGTCCCTTATGGGAACACGGAGACTCTGGAAGTCTGTTAGCACTAAACTCAATTATCTGAGTGGGACTCGCCATCGGCTACATTTGCAAATGTGGTTGAAAGTCATGGACAATATAATGGACAGGGCTGATTCAGTATCAAGCTCCATGGAGCATACGACTCTTTCAAGTTTTAGTTTGAATCTTATCTTTTCTTTGATTGAGCGTTGGGCCCCTGTGCGTTGGATGCTATGCCTTCCTGAGCAGTATTCAACTCTGTTTTGTCCTGGGGCACATTCCCCCTTGTGCTATTATGTCACATGTTTCGTTTCCCACAGACAACTTCTGCAAATTCTGGCAATTTGCCCTTGCTTTCCACAGGCTGTGCGGAATCTGCACTCTGCCCTTTCACGTTGTCCCTCGCAGCTTGTGCAGCTCTGTGGGGGAGTTGCTTTCTCTGTGGAGCATGGCCGTCTGGGTGGCTCTCTCTACAAGCGATCTATTTTGTCGCTCTCACTGATCTCCCCCAAGCCTTCTGCAGTCTCTTGGTGGATCGCTGGGGGGCTGGTGTGTGTTTTTGGTGGCCAGAGAGTCTTCATGCCCCCTCCAGCAGCCTTATCCACCATGACCTCCTTCAATGGATCTTGGAAAGTCAGTTTTTCCATGGCGAATAGGCGCTGCTGTAATTCGCTATTACACAGGCCACAAACGAGCCTGTCTCTGAGACGGTCTTCCAGATCAGGGAACTCACATTGGCACAAAGCTTGGCAAAGGGCTGCCACAAACTGCTGCAGATTCTGTTCTCATTGCTTGAATGCATGGCACCGGGTGATGACCAAGAATCTGGGCTCAAAATGTTCCTTTAATTTTTTTTCTTGAGATCTGTCTCTATGCTTGCTGATGCTACCAAGCTTTCAGGAATATCAAACGTGGCTTGTCAACAGACACATAACAGGATTGCCGCCTTCAGTCCATCATCCATGATCTGGTTAGCCTAGAGATAGTTGTCTACTCAGGAGATGTATGAGCTCCACTGTTCTGGGTAAGTAATATCAAACTTGCTGAGTCTTCCCAGTTTAGCCATTTTTTCGAAGGCCCTTGAGGTGCTGGTTAATGCCTGTCCTACTGCAGGTGGAGCTGGGCTGCACTTAGAAGTCCTGGGGATGGATCCCTCAGGTGCGTCTGTGCCTCCAGTGTGTCTCACTAGCAGGCAGTGCGGGGAGTGTGGTCCCACCAGGGCTCGTTACCTAGTCTGATGCCCAGCGATTTCAGCGTGACTCCAGTGTGGCTTACTGGCAGACGGGGATGAGGACTAGTCCTGCCAGGGCTTCGTTACCTAACCTATGTCCCAGTGATTTCAGTCTCTTGGCTAGCAGCAGCTCTCTCCCCTGCAGCATCCCACCTTTGTTGCCACTATTGTGTAGTGGGCTTTAGTAGATAAGAACCAGACCAGCATAACTACAATACAATTTATTGACTCAAAACTGGAACTGAGGAACAGCAGGCAAATGCCTGTAATTTATACTCTGGGCCCACAGGTTCTTAGCCAATCATAATGCTTCAAAAACCCGCCCACATATGAATGTTAAAAATTTCCCTCCGAAACAGTTGAAGCTAACTGTTAGGGTCAGAAAGCTATACTTTTACTGTTGTCTTTACAGGATATGTTCTTTTTGTGCTGAGAACTAAATAAATTAGGGAAACTAGTATAGATCTATTTCAGGCTTATTAGCCCTCATCAGCTAGCCTTACCCTTAAGGGGAATTCAACCTGGGACCTTTGGTATATGAGGCGAGCCATTACGCCTCTGCACCACAGGTTCTCTTCCGTTCTCAGTGAGCCAGGGAGAATATCTATGTTACAACCCCTGGTGGCCAAATATGGAAGGAAGCAATTGCAACCAGGGGTTGTAATTTATATATATATATATATATATAAGTCCTTTGGTTGGGCTGCAAACCAGCTCTAAGTAGCACATTTGACATCAGATATGTCCTCAAAACGTTGCCCCTTCAGGTGTTTCTTCAAATTCAGGAACAGATAATATCTGAAGGGGCCAGTCAGGTGAGTAGGGGGGATGACTGTTCCTTGGTTTCAGGATCATAGATGTGGATCCAGGTTTCATCCTCAGTCGCTAACGTAGCCAAAAAGTCCCGTGCAGCTTCAAAATGGACCAAAATGGCTTTGGATGCTTCAACTCATTCCTTCTTTTGATCACTGTTCATTTTGGCACCCACTTCGCTGAAAGCTTCCGCATATCCAGGATAGTGGTGATAACAAACCCAACACGCTCCCGTGAGATGTCAAGTATCTGGGCTATCTTTTTTGAAGATATTCGCCGGTCCTCAATAACCAGTTCATGGACAGCATGGCAGGTTGCCAGGTCAGTTGAAGTTGGGGGGCACCCACTGCGGGGCTCATCTTCAATGGTGAAATGCCCAGTCCTGAAACGAGATATCCAGGTTTTGACAGTGCTATAGGAAGGACACTTCTCCCCCAGTGTTTGTGACATCTCAGTGTGAATGTCCTTTGCTGACTTT
>JANHFQ010007789.1:16263-29733 GCA_032468035.1 Aparallactus werneri | reverse complement strand
AGTTGCCTGAAAGGTATACCACAAACCAGTTGCAGCTGCAAATTTGCTCCCCATTTCTGAGCAGGATGATATAAAATTGATAACATTCAGTGAGCTTTAAATGTTTAACTCCACATTAAATTGGAATATTAGTGTTTTTCAGACTGATTTTGTGAAAAATCCTCTTTTCAAAAAAACGTAGCTGAGAAGTTTCTAATTAAAGTTTTCTATAGAACCAGCAGTTTGTCAACATTTGCCTTTTATAAAAACAAACAAACTCTGGTTTGCAGTATATGCAGAATTTGAATTGCTGCAATGCTATATGTATATATTCAAATATCAGCCCATTGTATTCCCAGAGCTTACTCAAAGTTAAATAAGCAAGAATTTGCACTACTATGTGGCAGCCTTGAAACTTCCTGATAAAATATGGCTTCCAAGGCTGACAGATTTTCTCCTGAGGGGGAGAAGCCTATCAGTTGGGACAAATGTTTGATTGGATCATGTGATGGACTGATGGGTGCAGGGGAGGGATTTTTGGTTTTCTTTCAGGAAGGGAAAACCCGGAACTCTCAGATTCAGGTTTTCCCAGATGTGCCAATATGAGAAGGCTAATAAAATGGCACTTTGAGGAAATGCTTATCTCAGAGTTTATTGGTTTGCAGGTTGTTAGTTGGAACACTGACACTATGATAGCTTTGTGTATTAAATTGACCTGAAAGATTAAATTACAATGTGAATTAAAAACTCATGAAGTGAACAATTTTTTAAAATGTTAGCCTTATTTTCTATACATTTCATTTTCAAAGAAAAACTTCCGAAATAGCAAGGAATTGTAGTCTAAATGAAATTGTAGGATTTAGAATGATTAGGGTTTTTTTTAAAGGCCCAGAGTATTTCATTTTTTCTCTTTTTTATGGATTATCACAGCTTCTTTAGCCATAGCTATGAGGACAGGTTAAATTCTCTACTTTGTCTCATTCAAAAATCAACTTTCAACCAGAGTTGCTTTATTTGGTGTTTGTACTTGTGTGTAGTCAGCTAAGGACTGATAATGTTGTCCAATTCATCTGTGTAGTTGAATGTGATCCCATTATGGATAAAACAGAAGAAATGGGAAATATGTGTGACTTGTTCTCCCATTTTTTTCCTCACTTTTCTGGTTCTGTCATTACAGGTGAGGAGGAAATTGTCTGAAACATATTGTGCTAAATGCCAGTGTTGTAGTTGATGAAACTGGTCCTTTTGTATTCACCTAAAATCTGTAAAAATAGCAACATTAATAGAATTTTCAGTCTTCAACAAAATACTGCATTAATTGGTGTTACAAATAACTATATGCATATCTTGATAGGTTATTCCTTAACTTTGTACCATCTGTGCAAACTCAAGAGTGTGTAAAACTTATAAGAAGGAGATGATGAAAGAGATGAAAAAGATATCTCAGATGTTAATTTCCTAGGTACATATATAAATTCATAGACCTGATATTTGAAAAACCCTAACTGGAAACAAACATGTTAAAATTTGACTTCATGCATGTGCTGGCAGACTCATTTATGGTTGGAAAGCTGTAATTTTGTAGTAAAAATGATTTTTAATTGATCAGAATTATCTAGCTTCAAAGTATTTGCAACAATATTCTAAATCTGATCATAAGATGGAATCTATAGCCAGATTTTTTTCTGTTTAGCCATACAGATCGGTTGATTTGTCAGTTATAGCATGGATTGACCATTTTTTAAAAAAATAATTAAACCTGTGAAGATTGGCATACATGAGGGAAATTAAGGTACTATCCATAAGCATCTTATGGAATTTATTTTAAAGAATGTACATTTGACCAGATTTTTAAAATTAGATATTTGAATTTATTATGCCAGGTAAATTTTCCTTCATCAGAAATCTCCTTTTCTCCAGGAAAACCCTGATTTCACCAGTCATTTGCTCTGTTAGTGCTAGACACAAGCAACCAGAGCCACTCTTAAATAAAGCAACTTTATTGTTCTCTATCTAAATTACAATAATCTTCTCAGACTGCTTGCCTTCCTCTGGGAACAACCAGATAAGGCTTCAAGGATCTTGGGGGAGATTAAAATTATGCCTCTTGTGATTGTGCAAGGACTAGGTTCAGATCACCTCCCTCCACCCTGTCAGTTTCCCTAAAGTTAGTTCAAAAATGCCTCCTGCTCTGACTGCTATCATCCTTTTCTACCAATTTCCTAAAATTGGTGGTTGCTAATACCCTGAAAATAGAAAGACAGTAAAGTGACTGTAACATGATTTAAATTTTGTTGCTGAAAATAAAGGGAAAAGTGAAGGTTGTGGGATGAATGTGTTGGGAGGGAAGACGGAAGAAGGGAAGATCAGGTGGAGGGGAAGAGTGGCACTTAGGTATAGTCATGTTTCTTTGGCACATTATATTATTTACATTTACTGCAAGTGGGGCAGTCAGAGGGGGTGGGGGTCTTTCAGATAAAAGATCACAGTTCCATAACTTAAGCAGCCCCAACCACATACCTGCAGGGCTGATGGTGCACTAAAATGCTAGAGTTAAGGATAGAAGTCTTTAATCAGATCAGTAGTCCAGCACAGCTAATTGTGTTGATTGTTAATTGTTCTTTAAATGAGACGTGTGTGTATGTGTGTGCGCACACAGATACACACACGTCTCATTTAAAGAACTTAACACCCAACATATGTGTGTGTGTGTGTGTGTGTGTGTACATGGGCATGTACGTATATATATATATATATTTGGGGGCAGGGAGAGAAAGTACACTATGCTCCCTAATAAATTGGATGAATGTATGCTACCCACATTTTTAAATGTTTAAATAAGTAATTAAAAGATGGAGACATAACTACCTCCCCAAATCATTATGTGTTTTTGATGGCTTTTCAGTTATTGCTGAACTACTTTAAGTAATTTTAACCATCCAGTCCAGTGATGAAGGATACTAGGAATTATACAGTACTACACAAACATCCAGAGGGCTATGAACTGCCTGCCCTTGTATAGATGCACCAACTTCAGCAAGTAATCTCTTTAATTGTGATTTTGTCCCTTGTAAAATATGGGTCAGTACCTATTAGCTGCTATTCATCAAATGCCTTGCTGAAAGTAAACATCTGCAGGAATATAAATGGTGTAAAGTGAAATTATTTCCTATCTAACCTTTCAATTTGCACTTGGATGAGGCAAGGAGGCAAGGAGGCTCACCACTTGTGATACTTTTGGGCAACTGGTTGGCCTGGCCAGCAACTATTTTTCAAACATCAATGCCATTTTTCTCCAGACTTGGAGAATTTTGTTCCAGACCTCTTGAATCATTTTAAGAAGAGAGAAAGAGACAGGGAAATAACGCTAACTGGGCTCCTTTACTTATCAATCAAGATAACAAAGTGAATATTTCCTTTTAATGTTGAGAGAAAAGGGTGGGGTGAAAATTGAATTGGGTTCATGAGGTGGGAAAAAATGTGTTGGAGAGGAGATCAATAAACGGAGTCAGAAATTTGATTTGGGGCAAGATCTGCAAGGAAAACCATGAATTTGCCTTGCATAAATATATTCAGGAGCAAATGTATGGGCAAAGAAATAGCAAGGTTTTAAGTGCTAAGTTCTTGTCAAAGTTGAGGAAGCTAACCCTATATTCTTTTTTTAATTGTCAGCTCAGAAAACTAGGGGGACCTCCAAGCACAGCCACAGGACAAGGCAACAATGTGGCCTGCAATTTGTCTTCAAAGAGAATGAGTGAGATAGAGATGGACACAGTAATTACAAAGTTCTGACCAATAAAATTAGTTCACAACTTAAAGCTAAGCCAGGAAATAAATATTAACGAAGGCAAACCAAACCCAACAACCATACATCTTTAAAACAATACTATATTATAAGACTGGCTTCTATAATTCATAATAAAGTGAAACAAGCATTAACTTTGAAACTGTCAGATTAATGAGAATAGGGTACGGGAACCAGTATCAACATTAACCTAGTAGTTAAGTAAAAAAAAGTTCTATCATCTCTTAAATGCCATCAATCTTTTACAGAAATGAAGAAAAGTGGGGAGCTGATTTTGGAGTCATAGGACCAAATACTGAAGGCCCAGAATTTGGAAACATACAAGACCCACAGCAAGGGGGGAAAAGAAGACCCTACTCACATCAATGTAAAGAACAAACAGAATTGCAGAGAGAAAAAGGACAGACCAAATGCTTTAAGTGCCAGTAACTTAAACTAGGATGTGGGGGGAAATAGGGACCCAGGGAAGGGACCTGTAGTGTAAAGAGATATGAGAATATTATGGGAACTCCAGAACAGCTGAGTGGTATTGTTTGGAAGTAAGATATTGGAAATACTATCTGGGAGGATATTGTAATAGTCAAAATGTGAAAGAGTCATGGTGTGCACTAGCAGTTTCCTCCATCAAAAAACCCTGGATTTGCCCTACTTCTTTTCATGGTTTGAAAATATTATTAGTTTATTAAAATATAAAATACAAAGAAAAGACTTTTAAATATATGGAATTGCTCTGTAACAAGAGAAGGCATAGGAAATGCAGTTTTGGTAAATATTTGGTGCCTCAGCTCAACATTTTTAACAGTTATTTTTGCTTGCTGAGATTTCTGGGATTTCTGGTTCCGAACCTCTCAATGTCGGTCTGTTGCCATCTCCTTTCCTTTTTTCTCCCTAAATTGTTTTGGGCATAAAGATGGAATTTCTTACAAATTTCCTGTGGGAGAAAGTAAACAGCAACAAAAAAATGTGTAACTGTGAGATATAACAAAGAATGGTAATAGAAAACCTTAACTCAGCATCTCTTCTTAGATAATTTTGAGATTTGGTGTATTTCTTTTTTCTTTGAGGCCATTTCTCAATGGCATTTTCAAACTCAAGGCTACTGGACATTTTTCTGCATATTTTCAAATCTATATTTTTTGCTTCAAAGTATGAATATTGTGGTTGAGAGTAGTTTAAAAAACATGGGAACCATGTCAAAATGTGTAAATGGTAAAACATCTGTTTTCTTTTATAGTAAAGGTACATAAAAACTTTAAAATGTACCTCCATTTTTGGGGATGCTTTATAAATTTATATAGCATACTATACTTGAGCTTCTCTTTCAGTATTCACAAATGAAGCTTCCAGAATCTCTAAAATCACTGTGCTAATAGAGTAATCATAATATGAACCCAACAAAAGTTGGACAATATTTGGTTGTGACACTTTATAATTCAAATTCTATTTTATTCTTTTAACACCATCAATCTCCAAAGAATCCTCTCATAATAAATGATTGTAGAGATTTCATTTATTTCAGCAAGCTTTGCACAAGGAATCGATTGGACAATTTTATTTTGTCCTTCTTGTTTTGATATCTTAGTCCTGTTCAGGTATTCCACATTGTAAGCCTGGGGGGATGCAGGGAAATGTACACCCCTTGTTTCCCCTACATTGCAAATGGAAACAAAGGGAGATTGTTACTACAGTTGACTACATATGAGTATCTCTCTTGTATAAGAAAATCCTGATTGTACAGAGTTTCCAATGACAAAGGAACTAGCATTTCAAATGTTCCTGTTTAGTGTTGAAAGGGCAGGGATGGAAGGGGCCGGAACTGTATTTCCCCTCTACAACACAATTTTGAAAACTTGAACAAGAGTCTTCTTTGGGATGTATTTATATATTTGTTGGCCATTTTACTGAGACTTCATTGGGAGAAGCACTTGAAATAATGTGAATTTCAGTGTTTATGTGCTTTATGTCGACATGGCTACAAACAATCATAGATATTTGTTATCTTACTGATTCCAAAGATAAAAAATATTATTGTCTCTAATAATTCACTAAGAAATATCCTACTGGTAAATGAAATTGCAAATACTGTTTTATCAGCTAAATGAAGTGACCTGAGATTTCTAACAGCAAATAGATACAACTTATTTAAGAATATTTGAGACTCTTGCCGTAGAAGGTCATAATCATGATATTCAGTAGTTACAATTAATATTTAAAGACTAACAGAGGTCTTGGGAGGTTAACAGTCTTAAGGTATATCTTAAGCAATTAATACTTCAGAGATTAACCCAGAAACAAGCAGTTAATACTTCTGAGGCTAAGCCAGAAATCTTGATTTCTGGTCCATGCCCCAGATGACTAAGGAAAATGGGAAAGCTAGTGGTTAAAAGCAGTCTTAAAAAATGAAAGGAGAATAAGGCTTGGAAGTAACTAAATTCATGGAGGGAATTTAAGAAAAAGACATACAGAGATTACTTACTTTCTGGATTAATAAGGGAATGGAAAACAGAGTTACTTATCGTTGTCTTCTGGCTTGCAGGGGATGGATACTAATTAGGAAAGAGAGAGAATATAGTTGCTCATTTAAATGGAAGACTCATTATCTTATATATATAAACAAAGTGGACAGAAATGAAGAGGAAAATTACAATAATTCTTATTTTTTTCTGACTGTATTGAAACTGGATTAGCTTCCTTTTGGATAAAGATGAAAAAGGGGAAGACAATTCTCTCAGTTGAGCAGAAACCTGTTCTTTTTTAAGTTGCTAGATAGTTTCTTTGAGAAATCTAGCAAAAAGACAAAATTAAGTTCTGACTTCAAAGTGATGTGAAAATATTAATAAGCTATAAGTAAGAAGTAAAGGAATAATCTGCTTTTTTCTTTTTGTTTTCCTAGGCTGAAAGACAGGATAAGGACTTTCTTTACACAACGAATAATGATTGATAGAAGCTGTCAATTATTCTTTTTCCAAAAAGGCTTAAGCAGGATCTGATAAAATGTTGAATACTAGAATTATTCTAGTATAAGATATCACATTCAACATATGAATAAGAAAACATAAAAACAGTTTGTGTACAGCGTACAATTTTATCCCTGTGTTCTACAGTATATATAATATACAGTATAATCCTAATGTTCACTTTTGACTTAAATAATAAAGTTCGAATAAGCATATTTTATTTAGTAACTAATTTGATGGCTCTTTGCCTTATATAATGCCTGTAACTTTACAAGTGTTAGCAGGGGAGTACAAGCATTCAGAGTGTTCATTAACATTGCTTCCAAAGCTCACTATCACTTAGAGCATATCTTGCCTAGGTTTCAGTATTAGAGTTGGACAGCTTCTTCTGTGCCTTTCCCACACTTGACAAGAGTTCTTCTCTTCAGCTGCAGACTGGCTTTAGCAAAAGGTCTGGAAGCTTCCTACTAATTCTACTTCTTGTTGGATATGATCTCTGGTGATTACTCTCTCTCAACCCGACCCACTTCACCGGGTCATAGGAGGAAGGTGTGCTGGATGCATTTACTGCCCTAAATTATTTGTAAACAATAAAAGCAGGATATGAACAAACAAACAAATAGGCAACACATAATCATCATGGCTTATTACAAGTTAATACAGATACTGCCCAGAATTATTTGATTAGGATGGACAGCAATATCAATTTGCAGAATAAATAAATCATACAAAGGATACCTTATCCACATCAATCACATCATTTGTGTAATGGTCATGTAGTATCATCTACCCCCTTCCTTCCCCCCAGTGCTTTGCACACATAGTCATTCAGCATCTCCTCCTATGATCCTTTATAGGGTCAATATCATCACAGTGGAATAAAATACTGTACCTAGCCAAAATCTATTAATTGTTTTTTACTTTCCTGAAATACGATTGACCGCTAACGTAATTAGCTTTATCAACGTAATACTGTTTTACCTCCTAATACATCCATTTTATCCTTTGTTATAAGAAAAGGAAACATTTTTAGAACAGGGAAAGAAGAAGAGTTATGGAAAGGCTGTAGTATAAAAGTAAAATTATGAAAACAGTGTTCAGTAATAGAGTTAATGATCTCAATCACTTTTCTACTTGAACAAAGAAGTTGAGGGTATTTAATAATTATTTCCAAGCTTCTTCTTTTTGTTTGCAAACAAAAAGCAAACAAACCCCACAGTAAGGCCTGTGGATTATGCCAAGCCAGCTGCTGTCATTATTTTTACTAACAATTGGTACTGTCTATATTAGAAAGTATATTTGCACAAGTTCTCATAAGGAAAATAACTCTTAGCTTTTTAATAGTATGTTGCTGAGCCAAAGGGACTCACTGAGAGGCTCTGAAGATACCCCATTTTACATGCCTACAAACCACCTCTTTTTGCATAAAGTGCCAGCTTTCACTTTCAGTTAGATGATATCGCAGACATTATTTTTAACCTCATGGCACTGACCAGGATATTTAGGGTTGTGCAAGCATTGAGCCAATTAGAGGTATAATTTAAAGAAATGAATTCTTCTCCACTGACTTTCTGTGGTGAGCTCATCTTTAGTGAGGAGGTGGAAACCTTGTAGCTGAAGCTTAAGTATAAGCTATTGCATCTGTCTTTAGGTAGTTCATTCTATTAGCTGCAGATGATCACTGCAGAATGTTAACTATTGGTCTCTGTGTGAGTGGACCTCTCTGATGATATGTAATGTGGGAGATGGTGTATGGGTAGTTGCATGCAGAAAGACAGGGATACTGTACTTTCAAGGCATTTCACAGGGAGACTTTTTTCTTCCCTCACTGAAAACCCATCAAAAGCATTATTATACATTACAAGTAAAGAAATGGTAGAATGAATTTTCCTTTTCCTCCCTGCTCAAAAATTTTGCAGTGTTAGTTACCGGTGCTTGTTTGAGTGGCCCAAGCAAGTAAAAGAGAGAAAAGCTAATATTTCAACAATAACCGTACAAGAAATCTAGAAAGGGCTTCAAATGTGAACTTGAGGAGCAAAGGATTTCAGTGTTCCCGGATTTACCATTTTACCAACATGCCAGGAAAACTAACTTCTAACAGGCGAGCAAAGGGTGGTAGGGGAAAAGAAATAGCGACTCTCAATATATGGCTATGGGGAACATATTGAATCTCTTGCACCAGCTTGCAAAAGTAGCTCTACTCCTTTGTCTCTAAAATATTGCAGCTCATGGTATATAGTGTTTTAGTAAGCATCCAGAGGTTTTAAAAACTCAGCTTATCCTTTTTAAAAAAAATACTCTTGAATTATTCTATCTTTCTTATGAAAAGGTTGTTTGTGCTTATATGACATACCATTGAAAATTGGAGCCTCAAAATCATAAGCTAGACTGCTAGAGCACAAGCCTGGCACAAGTTCGGTTGATTAATACAAGTGTAACTGCACCTTATAACTGAAACTTATCCTACACTTAATAGCTTGAACAAACGGTAGATTTCTCCCTTGAAACCATCACCATCTAATCATTAACTTTAAATGTGTTTATATTAGAATTTACATTAGCAGGTAAACTGACAGATTCTACCATCTATATACATTATGCAAATTGTTTTGCATACTCTTACAGAATCATGTGATATTTGCTGATGATTAAATTGGATATGTGCAAATAATATAAAAAGCAGTAACAGAATGCAGACTAATTTATTATTTAGTTAAAGTCAATCACCTTTATGGCCCATTGATTTAAGCATAAAAAATACATGGTTAGATTTTAAACCATTATTAAGACTTCAAGGAGTTTTAAATTTGACTTATTCATCTCTAAAGGGCATAATTCACCAAGAAAAATATTGTCCAAACTTCTTTGAAGTGCCGCAGCGCTGTCTATACATGCACACATGGGGAAATTGGTGCGGAAAGAATATTTCCGTGCCATTTTTGTTGTTCACCAACCGAGCTTTGAGTCGTGAACCAATTCAAAACTTGGCTGGCTTTTTTGGTCAGGAACCGATTTGGTCGTGAACGGAAGCATTCATGAACCACTGTATGGAAGCATTCAAGTTCCACTGTACTTCAGTAGATTTTGAATCTCTAATTCTCAGTGTATGTTTCAGAACTGACTCAGTCCTCCTTACACCAAAGTGATCATGAAGGTGAGAATCTTCATTGTTTTATGTTCCCATTTGTTAGAAAGGGCATAATAAAAAGTATTTGTTGAAATGTCCAAATAAAAAAGTCTGTGTTTTCAGATAATTTGAATATTTAATACCATTTTTAAAAATGTGCTCATCAGATTTTGAGTTCTGATATTAAATGATTTGGATGAGGCTTATATCTCTATGTAAGTTTGCAGAAGCTATTCCTGAAAGGGATATTGAAAAATCTAACATTTGATTTTCTTTAAACAACTGGTTTGTATCTTCCCCAAGGGTAACATAATTCTGTGATGAATAGATCAACTTAATTTTTTCTCACTGATGAAAAAGAAAATGCATTATTTAGAAAAGCTGGTTTCTGTGACTTTATCATATGTATGGTTTCTTCGTTGGCATCTACCTAGAAGTTCCTTTCTGGAAATTATATCTTAAGCAACAGGGAGAAAACATTCAGCTCATGGGTATCTGTGTTGGATTTTACAAGTTACCAGAATTATACGGAAAATAATAATTAGTCTGGCCTCTTGAACCAAAATAAAACTGTACTTTGTTATAAAAATATATCAGAACAGGTAATTGGTACCATTCCTAGTGAAGGAATGTTTTAGCTCAAACCCAATACCGGTAGATATCTATAAAATGGCTGAAGTAAACTTTGAGATGAAGATTGCTCTGTAAACATATTTACCTCAATGCTCTCTGAACTTGGTTGTTTTGTACAGATGTTTCATTACCTACCTAGATAACATCTTCAGTGCTAGCAGTGCTTCTCTTACATTGGTATGTGGTATTTAAGCAAATTCTTTTCTATCATGTATATAGTAAGATGCAGCCTTTTGGTTTCAAAGCAAAGAAGTTAGCATAATACATTATTTTTAATTTTTACTTCCCTCAAAATTCATTTATGTGATCTTCACAATAGAATCCATACCTTTTACACCATATTCTTTTCCTGAGCTTTTATTAATCAGTTTCAGATAGAAATTTAAGTGTTAAAATCAGATTATAACCAGCCTGGGCATTTTTGGGGCAGGAAGATTGAGTTCATTTACATTTTATTGTCTAATTCTGGAAGGAACTCTGAACCCTTTTCTTTCTTTTTTCTTTTTAACAATTTGAATCCAGAATTGGGGAGGGGAAACGTTTTAGTTTCAAATCAAATGCAATCACTGATTCCAAGTTGGTGCTGATTTCACACACTGCACTAAATCATAATGTATTTGTCTGGGGCTATGATAACTCTGCCATTATAGTATGTGAACCATGTTTATAGTTTAGAACACTGTGTGGGCTTAGCCACTTGTGATGTGTTCAATAAACTATAGTTAACCTAACAATTGGCTTATAACAAATTGTTTCATTGTCACTGCAAATCTTGGTATTATCATATTTACCTAACTCTACCAAATTAACTAATTTAGTTGCTAAGATATTTTAAAATGTCTGAAGGTTTTCCCAGTTTATCAACCAGAAATACTTTTCCATGTGATATGTTCAGCATACTTTTTCTGCACATCTTCAGTTGCTCTGTGAATGTGAAATGATACTGATATTATGCTCCAAAGCATTAATAGCAGTGTCTTCAAAAATATTTATTGAATGAAGAGGAAATGAGCTTATGTATGCTATAAAATATTGTAGTACTGGTAAGAAATAATGTAACTGTCCAACAGAAAATGGACAGATTAAAAAAAATATCAGATACCTTTGTATTATTTCAAGGAATTGTGAATTAAGCCAGCTTTTTATAAATTATATTTTCCCATAATGGATAATGCAGTAATTTCAACTTTCATTTTAGCATTTCTGAGTGCATAGAAATTATAGCATATCTCAACAGTGAGCACCCACAAATCTTAGGAGTATATTTTGATTTTTATTAGAATTCCAGGATCATACCATGCCATAGGGAAATAATAATTGAGCAATCATATATATAAAAGGACAGGCAATATGCCCTTATATCAGGAAGTAAAGTGTCTATGACATTACACAGATGTTCAGTGCGATTCAGTGTTCCTGAGCTATAGTTATTTTATGCAAAATTCAGTATCTAATTTACTACAAGAATTTCTTTTGTTTGAACAATCCTTTCCAGCCCCCTTTTCACTGCGGTGAGTCAAATCTATTAGAAAACTTCTGACAATCCTTAATATACATGTCATATACAGAATTTTTAAAGAATCTTATTCAGCTTAGTGGGGTGAAATGCATAGTTCCTCATTATATTAGCACAATTGTATCCATTTTATTGATATGAAATATCTAATATGGTAAATAGAATGTTTTTTAATAAAGGAGACTGGTGAGAAAGGAAGGGGATGAATTCTGGACAGAGATTCCTAAATATATCAAAGGACCTGCGTGCTGTTGTATTTTAAAAGCCATATTGGCTGGCCTGACAGATTGTTACCATTCAGTGCTGGGATAAATTCATCACAATGAAATGTAAAAGAGTGATTCACATCAAGAGACTAATATGTTCAAACTAAATACTTAAATGTCTCCCAACATACTT
Organism: Aparallactus werneri; assembly: GCA_032468035.1. Lineage (NCBI taxonomy): Eukaryota > Metazoa > Chordata > Lepidosauria > Squamata > Lamprophiidae > Aparallactus > Aparallactus werneri. Next base: position 17,317 of record JANHFQ010007789.1, on the reverse strand, counting down.
GGGAATCTTTGGCATAAGGGGTTGGTGCCTTTAATGGAAAACAGCACATAGCTGATGTCTGTTGAATTTTGGAAAGTCAGTTATAGATGTTAGCTATTAACCATAAGGCCATACATTTTCCTTGAAAACTAGAAAATGAATGCAGTTGAAATGCCTTGGCTCTGTTCCTCCATCCATTTCTCCATTCCACCTCTTTGCCTGGTTGCTTTCATAAGGCAAATGTCAAGTCATGCTTTGGCGATAGAAGGTTAGAATGAGCAATGCAATTACAGAGTTACAGATGCCTCACTGGCTGCATACTTGTATGTTTATGTGGTGCTGCTTTGGAGGTTTTAAAGCCTCTGGATCAGTCAGTGACAAATCTAAATTCATTGCTTGTGCCAAAATGAAGAGGAAGTGGATGGGGGCTGAGATGATGTTAATCTCTTACTTCTTGATTAGTTGCTCTTGAATTCTTAGTCTGAAGCAAAGTGTGCAAGGATTCAGGGACCGGGGGTGAGGTGGGGAGGGTTGCGAGTAGGACAGAGGAAGGTTTTCCTAGGAAGGTGTCCCATCACAGCTTTGTTGCAAAATGGCCACCTTGGCCTCAATTATTTTCAGCATGGCCACTGGTGCTATTGGAGTATATTATGGGGACACTGTTATGTATCCTAGTTGAGGGTAAGATTAAAGAACACAGCATTCTGACTGCAAGCTTGATGATTAAAGATACCCAATGTGAACTTGAGTCAGAGGCTGGAAAATGCAATTTCCTCACAGTACAAAAAAAGGAGAAGGAGACCGTTGTGATATTTCCCCAGTGTAGCGTCTTTCTAAGGGAAAGCGCAGTCAAACTCAGGCTCGCCTCATCTCTCTGAGGCCCAATCCTACCACTCCCACTGGTCACTCCTCTTCTTTCTCCTAATTCTCCTTTCCTCACCCCCCTCTCCAATTCCTTTTTCTGTAAATACTTATTTCGGACAAGCAGGGATCTATAGACTCTGGAGGGGGGAGGACAATTGTTTACTTTTCCCTTTCTTTTAATGATTTTGGTGTTTGAATTTGAAAACTATTA
>JANHFQ010007789.1:342-16245 GCA_032468035.1 Aparallactus werneri | reverse complement strand
CACACACACAAACACAAACACAAACATCGGCATACACACTGAAACATACATAAACACACACACATTGATCCTGGAAAAAAGAAAGTAGTTATTTTTTCCCATGAGTTTTCTTGTTTCTCACTGGGATTTGTTTTGGGAGCAGATGATTTTGGAGGGGGAGGGTAAAATATGTAGATTTCTAGTACAGCATTGCTCCCACCATGCAGGATAAATGTAGAAAGGGGAAGGCTGAGGAAGGAACAACAACAAAAATAAAACAAAATGAGAAAACTTTGTGATGTACAGAATCTGTAAATAGTCAAAAGATTCTTTCTCTTTTCTAACAACAAATTATTTCTGTCACTTTATATTCAAAAATAAAGAAACCTACCACAAAATATCAGGGTAAAAAATTATAAAAACTTAGAATCAGAGTCTTTTCTTGGTCTTTTCCATATGTTGAGTGCAAATGTGTTTTGTTTGGGATGCCATCCTGAAAAGAAAGTTGAAACTGGTTTTACCTGATACAGCTGTATGGCAGGCTTGGTATGTGAATAACAATAATTCCCTTCCCAATGTTTAGCTATGATTTTTTAATTTATTGAAGTTTCATTATACTTTATTATTTATTTTTTCTTTCCAACAATGTGTACTACTTTGAGATGTTTTGACCATAAAACAGATTTTAAAATGTAAAATAATGCTGAGATACCCAGAAAATGAGCACAATGGTGTAAGCCCCCTTTCATCACACTACCAAGAAGCATTAAAATGAAAGGAACATTGCCACAAGGCTATGTGGAAAATAAAATAAAATTCATAGTTGTGCAATACAGGAACAACTTTTTGTGGCATCCTAATTGGGCCTGCCTGTAAAGATTATTTCTCATCCAAGGATTTTTCATCTTTGTTTTCTTGTCTGTTCATTTCAAAATACAGAGTGTGATAGCTGAAAATATTAGAGGACTAAGAAAAGATGAAAAGGCAGAGAAAATATTGCAATATTTGTTCACATTATCTCTTCTTCTAATAGCTTCACAAATTGGTGGGATCAGAAGATATTAAATCCAGTGAAGATTTCTGGGAAGATTTTCGGTAGTTCTCTCCCTGTACTTTGAGAACCAAACACCCATAATCTAGTTCAATATAGCCATCTTACATGTACATGGGCTTAGCTGAGTTCTCAGAAAGTAACATGGAAGACAGAAGTGTGCTGCAACTGAAAAAGTTTATTACAATTATTTATACCCTATCTTTCAGCTAAATAAAGCAGCTTACAATTCATAATACACTATATATTATTTAAAAACATAATTCTAGGGCTGTTCCAGGAGGATAATTTGTAAAGGGAAGAGAATCTAGCTTAATGGGTTTCAATAATGGCTATCATCTTCTTTTCTCACTCTGTCTTTAGAGACACTTCCCAGAGGGCAGATAGTGATCATGGCCTTCTGGGAAAGAAGACTAGCAAGCAGGAGAAGATGCCTCAGGCATAACTGGAGCATTGCACACACTTTCTCAACCTGCACTTTAGTCCCATTATTTCTAAGCAGCATGACCAATGGCTGTGCTAAATGAGATACTATGAACAATCTGGAGGCACCAGGTTAAGAACAATGGTATACACAAGCCAAAGAGTCGTCATATTTAATATACACTACCCAGCTATTTAGCTTGAAAGAATCTTTTTCTCTGCCTTTCTCTCTCTCTCTCTCTCTCTCTCTCTCTCTTACAAATATGTAGTAAGATAATGTTCCTTTGTTCTCCGATCTTAAAGGCCCAAATAAAATTAATGTAGAAACCACCTCTGGCTCACAACCTTCCAACTACTTGTCCCTGAACAAATTGCACATTAGTTAAGAAAAATCAGAAAGAAATTGGCTGCCTTTGATTCAGGAACCATCAGGGAAACAGTTCCATTTACTAAAGGAAATAAAACCAAGTTGTACCTGTGGATAGAAGTCCAAAGGATTATATCTCAGTAAACCAATGGTGATATTAAAAGATAAAATATATACCTCTTTTATCCAGAAAAAAATTTGCTGGGTTTCTGATATAAATCTTAGATGACAACATTTCAGTGGAATTGGAAGAATTCATTGTTTATTAAATGTATATCAAGCCTTCTGTTCAGAACTAAAGGCAGCATATATATCACTCTCTCTTCTCATTTTCCCAGCAACAACAGCTGTATGGGATAGTCTGACAGAGTGCCTGGGCTGACAGAGAAATAGTGGCCCAAAGTCATCCAACAAGTTTGTAGTTGTGGATGGATTAAAACCTGGGTCTCCCTACCGCCAGTCTAACATCTGAAGCATTACCACTCAAGGTTGACTTAGTCTTCCATCTTTTTGAGGTTGTAATATGAGGACCCAGATTGTTGGGGGCAATATGCTGACTCTGTAAACCACTTAGAGAGGGCTGTAAAGCACTTGTGAAGTGGTATATAAATCTCGGTGCTATTGCTATTACAGCATATTGTCTCTTTAGATCACTTGAGTGAACTCCCTTCTTTCTCTTCTCTTTCCCTGAAATATTTATTCACTATTTGGGGTACAACTTCATAGTGGGAAGGAGGAAAAGTGGGCCCACATGTTAACATAGTTTTCTTGGTCAAATGCCATCAACACCCCCCCTCCCATGCTTAGCAAAACTTCTTAGTCTGTGTGAGAAAGGGAGGGGGCAATGAGTGACTGTATGTGTATGTGCATATGTGACTTGAATGGTGATTATGTGATGTGTTACATGTATGGGAATGAATGTGGAAGATGAGGTGGAGATAGATGGAGTTGGTGGGTTCAGTGTACCTGAAAAAGTGCACTGAAAAGTTAAAAATAAGGAGATTTAATAATAACTACAGCAAACCTTATCTACTATTAGTGTAACTGGGATTAGATTTATACCTATTAGTTTTTACTCCAGCCTTTTTTAATCAGTCTATGTTAATTTGGAATTCTGGGAATACAATCTTAACACATGAGCAAGAACAGTATTTTTAAATCAGTGGATAAGCAAGTAATGGGTAAGTAATTAAATAACCAACTCTGCTATTTTTGAAGCTATTTCAAAGTAGCAAATACTTTCATAATTGTAGCCAAAGCTCTCTTTTATCTCATCTGCATTTGCTGATATATTGTCCATGAAACAATGCAATTCTTTGTTAATATTCTTCTGCATCAGATTTTAATTGTTTCTTTGTTATATCAGCCAACATTTGCGCAACCAGCAAGTTCCCATATTAGAGGAAATATTTTTTCACTCCCAGGATTTGCTTGGGATCAGTATATGTTAAAAGTATCCCTATCACTTGCCAATTTTTTTCACTGAAGAAATTTGCCATATGGTTACAAGTAAGTTATGCTTATCTTTTTGTAGATGACAATAACCAAGCCAGATCAATTGCAATGGTGCTATTTTAGGCTAATCAAGATTTTATGCTTTTCCACTCTCATGCAAAATTTACCGTCCTCAATTACTATTTTATTCAAGGATTGAAGTGTCACAATTAAGTCTGGGTCACATTACTGTTGGTTTCTCAGAGTAACAATTATTACAAATCCAGTTAAGCCTGGAGAAGCTTAGAGTTCTTTTTGGAGAAAGATGAATAGGTGTGATTTGTCAAAGCACAAGGACCAAATTGTGAACAAAAGAAAACTGGTTACCTCTTGGCTTCAGCAAAAGATTTGGACTTTCCCCTCAATTGTGCAACATTTGTTCAGCAATCACCCCACTGACAGTGTGCAATTCTTGGAAAGTCTTGTTTGGGACTTCTGCATCTCTTGAATTGCAGGTCAGCAAATATTGTGACCAACATTTCAATAAGGAAAAAAATAATGGGCCAGTGGGTTGTTTCTGCTGCTGCTATGACATGAGGCAGCCCTCCCAAACTGATATCTTTGCAGATACTTTAACCTGAGAATGAGAGTTACCAGGTTGCTACAGTGAAAGCCAATGTATATGAAAGACAACCACATGCATAAAGATGTCAGTAAAAAAAATTCCAAAATGGGAATTCTTTCATTTTTCTAATTGCTGGAGATATTAGTACAACTGGAAGGGGGAAAGCTATGCAGAGTATGAAAGGAAATACAAACTGGGTTTACCTTGAACATTATTAAGGGCCATGCTCTATTACAGTATGAATTCAATTCAGTAAATACTTTTCTACGGTGCTATCAGAGATTCCATTGTATTCTTAAATAGGAGGGATTTGTTGGCAAGTACTGTATATACATTTTATGAGTTTTGAAAACCACTTTCCCCAATTTTTTAGTGTAGAAGCAGATAACCCTGCACATATTTTGAAAAGGCCTGAACACATTAAGAATGAGCATTAAGAATTTTAGTTTGAGGTTTGGATTCTTTGTGTCCTATCATGCCACCTACCAGGTTCCCCTGCAACTACAGCTTCCATTTTAACTTCCCTCAGAGCCCTGAAATAACAGTACTTTGAAAGCTCCAAAATAGCTGTTTCTTGTATCCCTATCCAGAAGACGTACAGAAATGTAATGTCAAGTGGTGGTTAAATGAATAATTGTATCCTGTCATCTACCTCTAAAATGAAACCAGATGGCACCATCTTAGCTCTTAATATCAGACACTGACACTTACACAAAAAAACAAAGGAAACTCACAAGTGATGATGATTTACCCTTCATGAATATTATTTAGATTTATTTGTAATAATAGTCCGCTCCAATCACTCACTGGGGACTTATATTGGCAATATTATATTGAAAAAAATTAGTGAAGCAACTTTTAATCTTCAGGCAATTCTGTTTACAAAATTGAGAGAACACACTGCTTTCTTAAAACTGGAATCTAGTTGCATCTGCAAGGTGTCTTTGCTAAAGACAACACTAGATCTTTCAATTGCATGGAAATGCTTGATTTCAATTCCCCATTGTAAGAACTATACTGAAAGATGATAGTCTTACAGTACAGCTTCCTCCAAATCAAGACCTCCAAGTTGAGAGCTTATGCACTGAGACAAATTTCTTGTGTGTCCAATCACGCTTGGCCAATAAAGAATTCAAATATGGCAGTCAGAACTGCAATGGGTTGTTCCAACCTGTTCCTCATAGGACTGCCCTAGAAAACCATTTGAAAGCTACAGCTGTAGACAATGGAACAACATGAGCAGTGATGGATGAGCCATATCATGTCCAGTCAACACTGATTACCAGTTGGCTTCTAGATCAATTCAAGGTGCTGACTGTTCCCTTTAAATGGCATACTGTAGGTCTGAATTATTTGAGGGACCACTGGCTTATGTCTGCCCAGTAATATCTGTCTCTCTCCTGGTCCTCTCAATACAACAGTGTCATCTAACAGACTTCTCTGACAAATACCTGTCTTCTGAAATGTCACCCTTGCAGAGATTTGCATGGTCCCAATCTTAGAAGTCATTAGAGCAAATGTGATTGGGGGATCTTTGGTTTATTTTTACCTTCATGGATGGAGGACAGAAGAGACTTGTTACCTCTGGATGACACCATCTTTTGGAGATTAATTAAGTTTCTATTATTGTTTTTAAATGTTAAATGCTCAGAATTGTTAGATTTGAGTGGACTAGAAATGTTTAAATATAAACAAATAATAACTGGAATTTCCATCCAGTTTGCTAGAAGTTTTGTTTCAGCCCCAACCTATCACTGCAGCCATCAAATAAAGTTATGATGGCATTCAATGGATTTGGAACTGGTTGTACCTGTGAGGATTTCACAAAGAATTGACATTTGCCTTGGCTTTGAAATTAACTGTGTTCTGTGATACATGGCTATTTTTGCCAAAGCCTATTCTGATCTGAATCAGAGGAGGAAAAGAGGCTTAAAATAAATTTGGGATGAGTTGAAAATCTAACCCATGGCTATTAGATACAGAGTGCCAATCTGTTCAGTCCTCAGAGCTTTTTCCATTGATCTTGATATGATCTCACTTGCTTTCCCCGGCTCCACCAGGATCATAATGTGCAGAAGCTCTCCCCCACCACACACAAAGATTTCGTGGACCGGTTGTGCTTATCAAGCATTGTGCCAGCCAGTTAGTTGTGACTGTAGCTATAAGGACTTCAGTTTTCCTAGCAACCAATTTATTGTGTGTGGGAGGATACTGGAATAGTGAAAGTTCAGCTCCTCATTTTTTCCAAATACCTCATTTGTTCTGAAGGTTAAGGGAATGAGTAGCTGCCACTAGGCTAAAGAATACATTGTAAAGAATACATTGTATGTTAGTTGGTATGTAATTGGCTATAGCCTCTACTGACTACCCAGTGCAGCATTCCTCCTCACACAGTGGAGAAGGAAATCAGCAAAGACAAAGCAGAGTCAGGTTAAAAAGGAAGGGAAGTAGCAAAAATAGCATTCTTAGAACATGTAGTTAGGATTACTAATATTGTTTTATGAGGGTCTTCTGACTGATCTTGGATCCAAGAAAGCTTTGACATGCCAAGCAACAACTTGTTGAAATCTCATCACCATTAACACAATTGTTAATCAGACAATAATGCATTTGCTTTATATATGAAAGAGAGCCAAATTATTTTGGTAATATAAAAATTGGATGGATGGATGGATGGATAGATAATTCAGTCCCAGATACTTCCAGGTAGAACAGGGGGAAAGTCTTGAATGAATCCTCGCAAAACTGATATCAGTTAAAAAAAGATAAATATATGAAGACAGATCAATCTTTGACCTGACATGGTAAAAAGCAGCTTTGTAAACAAGGTATACTTTTTAATGCTCACAAGCTGGAAAGCAACTAACTGATTAAGGACCCATTTAACATAAGAGATGGAATGCAAATATTTCTACTGAGATATCACACTGTGGGCAATATTGTTCCCTTTGTCATCTGCTTTTCTTAGTTACAATCCAGCAATCATTAAAATCAAGTTATCTCAAAATGTTATCAGGATGTCAAGGTGTTTAACCTTGTTGACATTACTGGTTCTAAACTGACAAAACTGATTTGTGACTGTCCTAGCATTTGATAGTCTAATTACTGCTAATGTGTTAGTCCTAGTATATTGCATATCCTGGAAATATAAGCATTAACATTCTGGGCATATAAATATATTAATTTAACAGTTGGAAGACTTATTTGAATATTAATTTTTTTCCTTACATGCTCAGAAAAAAGCTAAGGGTCTTTCCCCATGACCAGATTCACCAGTATTTCAGGTAGCAGAAAATACTGAAATATGAAATATGCTGTGCCCATTGCTGATCCCTATCTTGCTTTTTCTCTACTTGTTTCAAGTCACTGTAGTTACTAATTACTTTCTGTCCAAGGGTTGACAAAGGTGACAAAGATTAACAGTTTTAAAAATCTTGGGGCTGCCTTGGAACAAAGGAGAAAATGCTACCCTTACTACCAGTCAGCAAAGATGAAGTTAGACCTCTCTCACTCCTAAGACAGGGTCAAGGTGAAGGGAACGTTAGACAGAAAAGCTATTGCCAGGCCACGTTTGTAGCATAGTTTGGTGCAAGTAAGGACACGGCCAGCACATTTTCCCAGTGCACTGTGATTAATTCTTCACTTTGTGCAACACGGCATTAAAAGAGTTGTGAAATATAGTCCACATTCAAAATAAAGCAGAAATTTAAGGGGACATTTCTTTTTCACAAAATAAAATAATATCATTAAAAAGTTCTTGCATTTTCTTAACTACAATAAATCATTCCTCATGTTTTCCTCAAATTATCATAAAACTATTTACGTTTTCTATGCTACCATTCAGGTTCTATGATGGGTAATGTTATTTGTCATAGTAAGTCTCTTTATGAGGGAATTGCATTCTGATCTCATACTTACAATATGCTGAATTATCCAATATTTTTTCAGGACCTGGTTGGTTGGTTTCTTTCCCCTCCCCCCCAATTTTTATTTATTTTTTATTTATGCATCATCATCATTATACATCAAACAACCTGTCAGACCAGGTTACAAATAAATTGTGCAATCATGTTTCAAATTTCCGGTACATTACATCCAAACTCATAAAGTATTCTTACGCTTTTGGTTGCCTATTCAGCATTTATCACCTACATATATCATCAACATTTAACATCAACATTTCTCATTCATAATATTTTCTATTAATCTTTTTCATATGAATTTTCTAAGTAATAGTAAAATATGTATTTCCCATAAAAGAAAAATCTCGTAAAAATCAGTTACAAATACTAAGCATTATCATGTTTCACATTTCCCATACATTTCTATGAGCAGAGTAAGAACAAATTCTATGTGTAAATCTGTAATTCAATAACAGTAAAGCACTGTCACTGGATTAAAGAACCAACCTTTAGGATAGCTAAATTTTTCCAAGTTCATTTTGCCAATAAATAATGGTTTTTTTCTTTATAGGTTTCTCCATTCTCCTTATTAGAATAATTAATCCTCACGCAGGAATGCCTCATTTCCTGAAATAGGCAACCTGTCCCCATTTTATAACTTTATTACATTTTAAATAAGAAAGAAAAAAAACTAACAAGAATTAATAATTAAGATGACAGAAAGAGAAAGAGCAAACAAAGAAAGAGCAAACAAAGCCAAAAGCGGTGAAAGAATGGGAAGAGAAAAGAAATATGTAGAAACGATATCCAATTTTCTTTTATTGTATAACTGCTATAAGTATAAATTTAAACTGATCTCTTACTCCAAGGCTGTGATATAACTTTCAATTTTTCTATTATTTACTATTTTTCCGTAATCATTAAACTGATATACAGTATCATAATTTCATTTTTTCTATTTTATGCAAAAATCCAAGAGGTGTTTCTAATCAGCATTAAAATTAATCAGTGTTTTTCCTCTAATCAAAGCTGTCAATTTTGCCATCTCAGCAAGCTCCATCATCTTCATCATCCACTCTTCCATTATGCATAATTTCCAAATCTTTCTACCATTGTGGATAGAAAAACCTCACTGCTCTTACCATATATACAGTATATTAAAAAATACTGTGAGTTTTTTCTAACTTTTTTGTCAATTAGTCCCCAAAGAAGGATCTCTGGCTTTAATTGCATTTAATTGTATCTTTAAAATATGAATTAATATATGTATTTGAATCCAATATTTTTAGCTTTTTTACTCATCTACCAAGCATGATAAAAAGTTCTCTTGCTCACATTCCCAGAATAAATTTAAATACTTTTACAGAATATATTTTAGATAGCTTTTCTGGTGACAAATATCAATGATACATCATTTTATAAAAATTGTCTTTCTGAATTCAGCAACCTGTCCTCATCACTCACAACTTGTATGATGCCAAAGTTCCATCCTTTTTACATATTGTAATATAACAGGTTTATAGCACATTTCTGGATAAAATGCTAAAAGTCATCATATACAGGTTTGTTGGGGTTTAATTCTGAGTAAACCTGTTTAATGTTGACACATGTCATATTGTTTTGGCTTATCTTTTCTATCATACAAAGAAAAGCCAACTTGTCCTCTTTCCTTTTTGCCAATTCCAGCATGCTAAAATTAACCCCACAAAGACTTTTAGACACTAAATACACACACACACCTTATTTTTTTTTCTGAATTGAGCTTATGATTTTTTCATCATTTTGTATCAGATCTATGTTGTAAAAATCCAGACATCCACTGGTAATAACAATGAAACCCTTTGTATCTGTCTTCTGCAATCATGTGATTATCTGTATTTTTGCAGCCTAGTTCTGACAATATCACCACCACCACCACCATCATCATCACCATCGCCATGGCCATCACCATCATCTTACTCTTCCCTATCTCAGAGCTGAAAAATTCAAACATGCAAGCCCTACATGGTTTTAAAACAGTCCCAGTCCTACATTCCTAACCACTTCACATCCAAAGTTTGTGATTATTGACTGTGTCATCCACTCACCCACTCTCCATTTCCCCCAGCTCACTTAGCAGAACAATCAGCAATGTTACAATCAGAAGGAGTGCTGTTATAAGAGACAGGATATCTGAGCCATTAATCAGCAGTACCTGGGTAACAAACAAGACATTTTATTTATGAACTAGTCTTCTTCAGTAAAATTGCTTCTATATCTTGTCCTTGTGTGTTTTCAGGTAATAGTAAAAGAATACAGATGTACAAATAAAAACAGATGTCTTAGCACAGAAAGAACTCCCTCCCCCCAATACCATTTAATCACTACAATTCAGTTTATTAGTATCAAAGAAAATGGCTTGGGCATTTACTGTAGTATAGGAAAAAGCTGGGGGATATTTGCAAGAGCAATTTAAAATTCAGAAAAGCTGGGAGGACTAGTTGTTAAGGTCTGACCAAAGACCTAGAAATTTGGGTAAAAGTGAGATGTCTTGCAATCAATGCGTACATACTGTATATTTTGGATCAATTTCAACGTGGCACTGTTTCCACTCCCCAGTAACTTTGTTTGAAGCCAGCTACAGTATGTGATTTTCACTCCTGCCATTCTGGGAACCCTAGAAACAAGCAGGGAACATAACAAGCCGATCAGAGCCCCTCCAATCAACCAATGAACCAATTGCAAACAACGCCACTCAGTGGAGCACCGAAAACCCCTTCTCTCCTATTCACACAGAGAGAAGGCACTGCTAACACCTACTCTGTTTTTTCACTCCATGTTGTGCCCATTTGACATTCTACAGAAACATCAGAGTTGTTAATATGAGGAGAAAGTTTTCTGTCTAATAAGATCTCATTTTCCCTAATTATAATTAAAAGTGGTGGTGATGGGATATTACTTTAGTTTTGCATTCAGTACAGAGCCTCTAGGAGTATGAGAAGAACAAAAAGAAAGAAAGCTATGATTGTCTTATTTTTTTCTTTGTGGAGCTTCAGAATCGCAATTCACAGTGGCTCTATTGCCCCTTGTTAAAGGAGCCCATAGACAACCAGGGGCACAGGGACTGAAACAGACAAACCAAAGCAACGACATTGTCTGAATCTTTGAAGAGAGGAATTCATGACTACTACCTATTCACATACATCTCACAGCCCATGTTCTTGAGTCATGCTGACTTAGCCACAGTGAGCAATTCACAAGTCTGCAAATATCTACAACTCTCATCCAATGCATTACAATAATCAATTTTTAAAAAAAACACACAAATGAACTGATACAGCCAGTGGTGGGATTCAGCCTATTCTGACAGGTTCCATAGAACCGGTAGCGATAATTTGGAGAATCGGAAAATACCAACTCTGATTGACTGACTCTGGCAAATACCACCTCTGATTGGTTTAACACATAGCCACGCCCACCAAGCCACGCCCACAGAACCGGTAGGGGAAATTTTTGAATCCCACCACTGGATACAGCCCAGAACAGCATTTTTAAGAAAGAAAAAAATGCAGGTACAGAATTGTTACAGTTAGTTGTTTACACATAACAAACAAAGAATGAGAATTCTCCTCACATGAGGTGTCCTAGGAGCTAGCTCAAATGGGAATAGCTCCAAATTGCTGAAAGAAAATGGGGGGGGGGAGGCTTTAAGCAAAACTGTGTAGAATAATCAATGCCTAACTAAACGCTCCCAGAGGAGAACTTTAATTACACACCTTTTGCATTAAACTGCAGGCCCACTGAATGCTTCCTTGGAAAAGGATAAAAAATCCCCTCACTAAGGCTCTCAGGGCTATCAGATGGGGCAGTATGTTTGGTGTGACCTATAGGTCTCTGATCCTGAAGGCACCAGCCCTTATACAAGGGAAGACTACAATAGGATATATTGTCTGCATGCAGTCTTCTCTTTCTCCACACATAGAGATATACACACACATATACATACTGTATATGCATACACACACACACACACACACACACACAATATTTGCATCTTGGAAGACAGGGAATGAGTAGAATCTGAATCAATAAAGACAGTCTTTGAGGTGTTCCTTTCTGTTCTGTAATGATAATTCCTTTTTCTTTTTCTTTTAAGGGGCTAACGATGTATTCTACCATCTTCTTTGGGGCTGAAGATCTCTCATGATGGACACTTTCATGAACTGATAGGAGCTGAAAGCCAGATAATCCAGACAGCACAGATTGCCTGTGTCTGGCCTAGGAAATATGTGAGAGGACATTTTTGATTGCCAAGTGGAGATATGGCAGAAACAGGCCAGAAGCAGACAGCTGTAGCTGATAATCAAATCTGCCAACTCCTTGTGGGTGATCAAGCTCAGCTGATCACAAAGGATGAAGGAAACACATATCTGAAAGAGAATCATACAATAATATTCAATCCCTTCTGTCAAACTGGATAAACTAGATAAAAATGATTAAAAATAACACAAAACCTAGATAAATCCTAAATAAATCCTAAATAAACATACAATTTCAGGCCAGGCTGATGCTACCATTTTAGGTCCTGTTGTTCCATTCATCCTGAAGTGACAAATGAAGCCTCTGCTAAAATGGCTGCTTCAGTAGATAGAAAGTGTCCTCACTCTCTGTCTTGCTGGCTTGGTGAACATATTTCTAATTTGGTCCAAGGGCTGGATGATTTCAGACGGTGGGCCATATTCAGTGCTGACCCTTGCTATAATGGAAACAACCCAGAACTGGACAAGTCAGCACCTCATGAAAAAATTGGCAGTTTGAACTGATGAGAGGCATAACGTGGATAGATTTAATTTATATATGAACAGCAAACTTACAGAAGTTAACCATTATATTTCACTTTAGAAGAAGGAACTTTACAGAACTGGTGGAAGCAGTATAAAAGAACAGTGAAAGAAAAAAATAAAGAAGTCAGTTCTCCTCAAAATATCTAAGGGCTACTCATTCCCACAATAAAGGAAGCTCAGATGCAAAAGCTGGTTAGTAAAGGTGCCACAAATTTCCAGAAGTCCAAGGAGGGGGAATGGAGTTGGGGAGCAAGAGAGTTCCTTTGGGGAATCAAAATGCTGCTCAAATATGGAAGCCAGGCACAAAGTTGTATGAGAAACAACAGCAACAAGACAATAAGGGATGGCTAAATCAAGAATGGTTTTGGTTTAGTATCTCTAATATATAAGTTAGTCCTCAATTTATAACCACAACTGGAATCAGAATTTTCATTGTTAAGCAATGTTGTTGTTAAATAAGTTGCACCTGATTTTATGACCTTTTGCCATGGTTATTAACTAATCACAGTAGTTAACTAAGCAAATCTGGCTTCCCCTTCGACCTTGCTTTGTTTGAAGTCAGTTGGGAAAAGTCACAAATAGTGATAGCAATAGCACTTAGACTTATATACCGCTTTACAATGCTTTACAGCCCTCTCTATGTGGTTTACAGAATCAGCATATTGCCCCCAGCAATCTGGGTCCTCATTTTACTGACTTCAGAAGAAGGATGGAAGGCTGAGTCAACCTTGAGCCTGGTGAGATTGGAACTGCTAAATTGCAGGCAGTTGGCAGTCCATAGAAGTAGCCTGCAGTACTGCATTCTAACCACTGTGCCACCATGGCTTGTGAGGCCCCAGGATAGTAACTGTTGAAAATACATGCTGGTTGCCAAAAGGCCAGTTTTTGACTGTGGAGTTGTTACAATGGCTGTAAGTGCAAGGACAGGTCATAAATCACATTTTCCAGTGTTGTTATAGCTTCAGTCACTAAATGAATGGTTGTAGGTTGAGAACTACCTGTGGTAAATTGCTATGACAATTGGGAGCATCAACTAAATACATAAAATGGCACTTAATAATGACACTTTTAAAAAAATCTTGAAGTCCCTTAAAAGTACACTTTATTTTTGAAGGCCCAGATTTTAATTGCTGGTCATTCAAACATTTCTGCTGCTCAATGAGAGCTGCCACTGCTTTTTTCTATTGTTCCTCACCAAATGATTGACAGATAAAACATATGATCTTTTTATGTTTCATATAGCTATACTTGCTGAACTGGTTTATACAGATGATAGCAAAGAATTTCATTTAGAATTTTAAAAAATAGTTTATTGGAATATTTGTATTTTTTGTAAATTGCATAGAAAAAAAACTTGATTAAAAATAGAGCAAAAGACAACTGTCAGAAATGCTCATCTCAAGGTATGGGAATTTATGAAAGCGAAACTAATATGTTTAAATTTGAAAAGCTCAGTCCTTTGTTATATTAATTTGTTCATACATTTTGCCAGTTAGAGGACAGAAACAGTGAAGAAAATGATTGCAAATATATTTCTACCTTTAAAAAGCTAAGAAAAGCAAATTTCTTTAAAACAATATATGAGAATATCCATTGGAATGTTAGTGTTGCCTAGCTAAGATGGACAGTAGCATACCAAGAAGCACAATCAAGGTTTTCATTCATGACAATTTTGTTGAAATTGATGTTTTACTAATTTATTACAAAGTGGCTGAAGTATCTAGGATTTTTGCCTTTTTCAATCCCCATGAAAGAAAGCCAGTTTTCTAAATTTCCTTTTGTTCAGAAGCTGTTACCACTATATACATTCTACATTCAGTTATTAAGATTCAGTAGATTCAGTTATTAAGATTGCAATAATAGAGCTTTGAGTAAGCTGAATAACGGAGCAATGACCATTGCTTGTTATTACAGTTTGATTACTGACTGGGGATCGGTGGCATTTTTTTTCCTATTATGGAACTACACTATTGTGCAAATATTATATTAAAAAATGGACAGGGAAATTATGACATATTTCCTTGAGGTTCTTGGCCCTTGCTATTCTGGAGCAATTAGAGTTTTCTAGAAGGAAAAGTTGACACATGAATGCAATTCAGCAGCAAAAAAATAATGTGGGCATGGAAATACATTGTGTCAGAACTTGGCCCATTTTGAAAGAGGAAGTGGATAAATTCAATACTGATAACATAGGCTGAGCAATTCTAAAACTGAAGCTAAGTGTTCAGTATGAGATATTTTCAATAATCTCAAATCTTGGAAAAGCAGAAATGCATCTCTCTATATTTTTTCAGGTGTCTGCTTTTTTTGCTTACTTTTTCTCTTCTGTGGAAGTAAAAGTGGAGAATAATTTATAAATTATTACAATCCTGTACTGTATTCTTATTTAATTTGTTATATTTGCATTTTGCTTTTTGTATTGTGAACAAGCTAGAGTCACTCTGGAATCAGGCTGTACCAAAACATAAATAAAAATAAATAAAAATAAAGATAGATGAGCTCTTAAGCCTGCCTACATTTCTATGATATAGGAGGTTGTGAAATAAGGTTATAAAACTGAGAATCTGAAACCCACCTTATTGTCCATTCTCCAACATGACCACTTAAGGATATTTGGACATCTGAATACCCAGTTCTCAATTTTGGGGACTATTAAGGAGGCAGTTAAAAAAAGCTCCTGTTGGGGTCAGAGTGTGATCTGTCATTCTAGAAGTAAATTCTCATCATTTTGTTCCTGACTGAGGGACAAAGGAATGGTATCTTAAACATGTATTTTGTTAATTACTGGTGAGGGTGGGATACAATTTCTTGTATCCACTTTGGAAAAAAGTTGTCTCCTTAAAAAGTATGATGTAAATCATTATTTTTTTTTACTTTCCTTATTGATCACTTCATCCCTGAAGCCATGGATTTGCTTAGAATAGAATCATCTGATGGTTGTCATCCTATTGGTTATTGGACTGCAAAGGTCTGGACAACCAACAGATTGCAGCAAGGAGATACACTTTTTTCCTGCTCTGATTGTCTGAAATTGTTCAGGTCAGATATGATATTTCTAAATTGCAAGCATTAAATCAAAAAATACACTTTGATTTTCAAAGTAATGAATGCAGGGTAGAAATTTACCCTACACATGTTGAGAATTTATCAGAAGAAAAGTTCTTTTCATAATTCAGTTCTTATCAATAAAAAAATCCGTAAAAGCCTTCGCATTCAGTCTTGCTCATCAAAAGTCCAGTAAGGCTTTCCAGAGATAACATATCTATTTTAATCTTAACCAAATAAACCAACTTTATATT
>JANHFQ010007781.1:0-10320 GCA_032468035.1 Aparallactus werneri | reverse complement strand
GATAAGGTTTATTATTTTACTTTATTGTTTTTTGCTTGTAAATAAATACATTTGATTTTTTATGAACTGAGTCAAGAATATTTTTGCAATTCATTCAAGGATCAATTCGAACATCCGTAGGCCTCAAACAAATTATCCAATCAAAATGAGCCTATCATTTACAACATGATTGATGTATGATGAATTCACAAAATAAGATTCCGTGATGTTGATGGTAGTTTTCCAAAGTATAAATAGAACAGATGAAGAGAATTAATTGTACTTAGTGCTGAGGTGTTTGTTCAGGCAAAGGCCTAGTTATACCTATCAGTAGTTCTTTAGATTAAAGCAACATTTCCGAAATTATTTCCCTCCAGATAGATTGAGACTACCTGACTATGCTGGCAAGGAATTGCTATCACAACATACCTAGAGGTCCAAGAGCTTTACTAGCACTTGAAGAAGGAAATATACAGCCAGCGTGTTATGAAAAAGCTGTTTTATGTAAACATTTCATATGGGACTCAAAAGTATTTATTTATTTATTTATTAATAAAATTTCTATGCCGCCCTACTCCCAACGGGACTCCGGGCGGCTCACAACAAAACATCCACATATAGTTAAAAGCAAATTAGTTAAAAGCAAAGTAGTTTGATGGAAGAGATGTGCATTGAATTTTTCCGAACTCCAAAATCACAATTAAACTGTGCTGCTTTTGAAGTAATTCTTTGGCTCTATAAGATGAAACTGAATCCCTATGGAGTGACCTGAAGCAAACTGGGAACAGTTTACTGCTTCTGAGTACTAGCAAAAGGATTCAGTGTTCCTGGAAAATCAGCTACACTGAGATTACGCATACCTATAAAATATGAGCAAGGGGTTAGGAGAGAAAGGCATTGAATGACACACCAATCTAAGTGGAAGATTTTACTGATTATGTCCAAATAAAAATACTTGTTTACCCAATAAAAGCAAACCCCTGGCTGGTATTTATACGGTGTTATGCATATAAGAACAGACAATTTTATCTGCAAATGTCATTTAATTTTCCTGAAGATATAAAAAAAATTGTCAAGAAGCTGTGTTTAAAAAAAATCTGTTAATTTTGTTGAAACTGGGGATAATGGGAGAGAGAGAGAAATGGGTAAAATCTATTTCTCCATATGTGTACCCACAATATCTGCAGATTTCTTCTTATTAAGATTAAAAGTTTTCATTTGTTTTGTTTTCCCTCACAAACAAAAGAAGTGCACCTCACTTTTTAAGGGAGAAGAAAATCCTTCTTCTCTTATAATGAAATATATTGTATCTCATTTTGGAGTCATGGGGCCAATCCAATTATTATGAACACTGCACAATTTTACAAACTTTTTCAGCCTGCCTGTACAAAATATATAAGAATTATACAATTGACTTTGAGCTGTACAACTCTGCCATCTGCAGGTTGAAATATGAATACAATTAGAAATGTTTACTAATAATGAACATAGAAGATTTGTAATCTAATTTGAACTCCTGAATTCATCTGCAAAGTTGATTTGGACTTTCACATTTATCCAGAACAGGGGTGTCAAGGCCCGGGGCCCGGATCTGGCCCGTGAAGTGCTTAGATCTGGCCTGTGGGGCCGCCCTGGAAACAGCAAAGGACTGGCCCACAATGCCTCTGCCAGCAAAAAATGGAGCTCAGGAGGACCGTGTACAGCCACAGCCCCCCCAGTCCCCCCAAGTTCAAACAGAACCCTGATGCGACCCTCAATGAGTTTGACACCCCTGATCCAGAACAATCAATATGATTTAGACTTTTTACTCACAAAAAAGGACAGACTAATTCATAATCTTTACAATCATTTGAATTCAGAATATGAATCAAAAGATGAAATGAAGATGCCTTCAAATCATATTTTCAATCAAAGCTACATATGTATGTTATTAGAAGACTAATTCCCTCTTAGCTTTAGTGAAGTATAATAGAATATATGAAGTATTTTTCATTTATACAGTATTAGTAGCTTGCACTAGTATCAGTAGAATGCATTAGATATCCTTGTTTTCATTGCAACCTAAAAATATAAAACTAAATAAAAATATTCAATTAATATTTTCATTCAGTTCTACATATTCATTGTGATTTATATATTTATTGATGTTTTCTCCAAGACAATTTTGGTTGGTTTCAATCTTAGTAATAGAAAATTCCACAGTATCAATAATTTGACATAAGTACCGGTAATCATGAAAGCATGAATAAAATCCTGAAACAATAACAAGCAATAAAAATTGACATCTATAACTCAAGGTCCTCTTGAATATATATTTTTTAAAATAATTCCATGAAGTCTCATAAAGTAGCACTATGGATGGCCACTTGACGGGGGTATAAATCTCCATTCCACATCCGTAGTCACCTACCCCACATTGCAGGTAGACCTCAATTTACAACCGCAGTTGAAATCAGAACGTCCATTGCTAAGCGAGCAATTATTAAGTGAGTCATGCTCAATTTTATGACCTTTTTTCCAGGGTTATTAAGCAAATCACTGCAGACATTAAGTGAATCATGCAGTCATTAAGCAACTCCAGCTTCCTCCATTGACTTTGCTTGTTGGAATCCAGTTGGAAAGATTGCAAATGGGGATTGCGTGACCTGGGGATGCTGCAACTATCGTAAGCACATGCCAGTTGCCAAGTATCCAAATTTTGATCATGTGTCTGTGGGAATACGGCAACCATTATAGATATGAGGACTGGCCATACATAGGGGTGGGATTCAACTGGTTTAACAACCGGTTCAGTGAGCACGCGCTTTGCGTTTCATATGAAAACAGCAAGCAAACTTACCTTTTCCTGCAGCCCCAGTAAGGAAAAACAGATGAGGCACGGCAATGTGCACTGCCGCACTGATCAGCTGGGCTTCAAACAAGGGGAATAAAGGACAGAATAGTGTAGGTGTGTGTGGGCAGGGCCAATTCATCACTGAACTACTGGTTCGCGTGAACCGGTGCATACCGGCTGAATCCCACCCCTGGCCATATGTCACTTTTTGCAGTGCTGTTGTAACTTCAAACAGTCACTCAACTAATAATGCTTGTTTAAGTCGAGGACTATCTGTACAAACAGCCCAAAGTGGCAATTATTCCCATCAGCAGAAAAAGCTGAATGGGAGGAGGAAATTTAACTAAGGGATTCCGTTTAAATTGTCCTCCATTAAACCTGTAATACAACTAGCTCATTCCTGAGACAAAGTAATACTCAGTAATCAGGCAGTGGGATTTATGTTGGCATTTTGTTCTGCTGACTAGTGAATATCCATATGGTCGTGAGAATAATCCATAGACTAAAATATTTGTGTTTGTTACACTGAGAATAAACACTAGGTGGCAAGCTTCGCACAAAATTGAGGTCTCACATTAACTCGGATTAATGAAAGTACTTGAGGCCAAATAATTGCTCCATTTTTTCCCATTTGCATTTTCTCTTTGGAGAAAATACAGAGGAATATTATTGTTCAAACATCCATCCATCCTTGGTGGCTTACGTTTTCTACATGGTAAATCATATAAGGTCACCAGTGCAGCTTATGTTAAAAGTATGTATTAAATGCTTGAACCCTCCCAGCAGATGCTGAATTCTGCATGAACGCATAATGATAAATCTGCTTTTGTAGTCATATCATTGCTATCAGAAAAGCCCTTCAGAATCAGATTTATTTTTCTAAACATTTACAATACTATACTATGTTGTTTACTCGATGCATTTCTACTGCATCCTATTATTTACTAATTGTTTAACAGAATTGCCCAGAAATATATTTATTTGGAAGGTTTTTCTGGATTATTTTTCTGGAGTTTTTTAAACAGAAGTTTTAGAAGGAGCCACTGGGATTCAGCCTCCTCTTTTCTGGACTTTTGAATGAATGAATGCCTAAAAGAGGTTTGGTTTCCAAACTTGGTGTCTCTTCGCTGTGTTTGCAACAACACATATAAGTAGAAGAAATCAGGATCCAGTAAAAGCTGTTGTAGCAAGTGGGAAACAATTAAACATTTGAATCTTGGTTAATGTTTACATCTGTAAAAGTAGCTTAGTATTTTGTGAACATCTAGCCCATTTCATTAATTCATTACTCAGTGTAGTCTGTGAATTTGAAACAAAGAATGCTATGTGAATGTTGTCTTGAAACAAGTAATGAGCAACCAAGTTAGTAAACAAGTAGTTTGAAAAACTTGCCCTAATCTTTAAATAGTTGTGTGAAAAAAGATAGGGTGACCATCATCTTAGAACCCTATAAAAGTCTTCCCCAAGGTAGCACACTGCAAACATATTAAGCTGTACATGTAATCCTTGACTTATGGCCAGTTGCTTAACGAACATTCAAAGTTATGTATTTTTTAAAAGCTACTTGCAACCCTATTCTCAAAGCTATGATTGCAGCACCCACAATTCATGACCATTTGATCATATTTTAGGTGCTTAGCAGTCTGCTTACATTTATTATTATGGTTGCAGTATCCTGTATCATGGATCACAATTTGTAGCTTTTTTGCCATTTTCTGGCAGAAAATGCTGAATCTGCTTAACAATTATGTGGTTTACTTAACGAACATGTGATTCATTTAATGACTATGTTGACTCACTTTACAATCATCATAAAAGCAATTGTAAAATTGAGTCTGGTCTTGTGGTGCCTCTATGTAGAACCACAATGATTTATGATCAAAATTCCCAGTTCAATTGTGGTCATAAGTCAAAAACTACCTATAGCCCTTTAACTCCAGCAGCCTGGGTTTCATGGAAAGTGTAGTCCATTACCTTTAGAGGTGCCAGACTGCTTTCAGAAGCTATCAGAAATGCTAATGGCAGTTCTCTCTTATTGAGTTCAACAGAAAGTTAGAATGGGCTGTTGTTCTAAGCTGCTTGAAATACCCACCAGCTGTAAGTTAATTAACCTTATTAAGAATGTGAAACTTCCTTTGTCTGCTTGACTAATTTGCTTAAAAATGCTGCCTACAGACTATTACCTCTGAGAAGTGTTTATCAATTTAAGGAAACCTCCTGATAGCACAGTAGAAACTCATCATGTGCTGATGGATTCTAAGCTGGTGGATTCTCTTTGTCTCTTTGCAATGTTTGCTCCTGTCGTTTACTGAATTGTTGCATGGAATCCAGAAGGCTGCTCCAGTCTCCACACAAAGGCTTTATAAAGAAGGTATACTACAACATTTTTGGACTGGGCTCCTATTTCTTGGCCACAGAAACCAGGATGACCACTAAGTGACAATAAAAAGTTAAGATTTTCTGTATATCTTTTCTGCCAGCCAGAGTTCTGCAGTGTGGGTCTGGCAGCCCCAGCTAGTGACCTAGTTGAAATTCAGAGAGTGCTCATAGAATAGTTGTCACAAGGAGCTTTGGTGTATCTTTATATTATTAATTTCAAAAAAGGGACCCGTAGTGGCTTCATAGGACCCAACAATCTGAAATAAATGTAATGCAGGAGTGGGTATTTTTGCAATGGGGAAGCATCCGTTTGATTATTGTTAAACATAAATAAAACCAGAGGGTATATGGGTAGCAAAGAAAATATCACTGCATCACCCACTTTTTGGAATGAAACATTCAAGCATGTTTCAGAATACAACACAATAATGGCTTTTAGGCTGAAAACAGATTGCACAGCCATTTTGCACAATAGTAAACACTACATACAGATTAACAGAGTTGGAAGGGACCTTGTAGGTCATCTAATTGAACCCAGTGGTGGGATTCAGCCTGTTCCAACAAGTTCCGTAGAACCGGTAGCGATAATTTTGAGAATTGAAAAATACCACCTCGGATTGGCTGACCCCAGCAAATACCATCTTTGATTGGCCAAACACATAGCCACACCCACCAAGCCACACCCACAGAACCGGTAGGGGAATTTTTTGAATCCCACCATTGATTGAACCCTACGCCCAAGCAGGAGACAAGAAACCAAATGGACCAACTCTCTAATCCTGAAGAAGGCAAGATCTTATTTATTCATAATCTGCTAAGGTGAATGAAACATGATCCTTATGAAAGAGACAAAAAGGGTCAAAGTGAAGGCAATTATGTAGATATTCCTTTAGGAGCCTATACAAAATGATCGTCTCCTTGCTTCTTCCAAAGAGAAGGCCTAGGTTGAGATGGAGCAATGAAAGATGGCCAGCAATAGTAGGGATCTTTCAGTGTGATTTTGGGAGATGAATTATGTTTGAAGAGCCTGGCCAGATGGAATAACTTGATTAGTCAAATCACTCTGCTGGCTTTTCATTCCTCCTTCATCCACAACACAAATATGGACCTCTTTAGTGAAGCCTAATAATGCTTTAGCACCCGGCTTGCAATAATGACTTTTAAAGAAATCAATATGCATATGAGAACGTAGGCATAAAACTAATCTTGAAATGACATTCCCAGATTTGATATAATATCAAATCACTGGAAAGCATTTTCGCTCGCGCAGTACCATGCACTTCCATCGGCCATCCTGTACGGCAAGTATAAAAAGATACCATTGACGGAAAGAGTCTGTTCCTGCGGCTCAGGAGAGGTGGAGACTTTGGGTCACATGCTTCTTAGATGTTCTTTTTACACAGAGATTAGGAAAAAACATATTCTGCTAATAACTGCTAGGTATCCTGGTCACTCCAATACTACCTATCTTCAATGGCTGCTTAACGATGAACAGTCCATAACTACAGTGCAGGTGGCCAGATTCTGTGCAGCAGCACTGGGGATTCCTCGCAAACACGTGTCTTCTCCACATAGTTATGTTATACAACAAACTAGCTGTTTACCTAGCTTCGCCCAGGTTTCTCCGTGATGACATTGCTCCAGCCACCTGCGCCGCTGCTCCCTCTGTCTCTGCCCCCACTGTGTCCTCTGTGCCCATGGGTGCCACATCCGCTGCTTCCTCCACTGTCCCCAGCCCATCTGCCTTCTTTATGCTGCTGCTCCCTCCATCCCCTCCCTGTCACCTCCTCTGTGCTCATGACCACGGTGTGCACTGCTGCCTCAGCCATCCCCTTTCAGGAGAAAGTGCGGGATCAGCAGTTATGGGAGTTTTACAGGCCCAAGGGAGGAGGCAGCTATGGGGGAGTCAGCAGGACACTGAAAAAGCCAAAAAGTGTTGTGGCACATGTGTGGTGTGTGGCACATGCACAGAGGTGTTTTGTGGTTTTATGGATGGGGATCTGCACTTCGGCAGCTTTTTCTGGGTTGCAGCCTCCCAAAATGTTAGTGACCCGCCCAGTGCTCATCTCCAGAGGTCAAGCTAAGTATGTGGCAAGTTTGGGCATGATTGGTCGTGTGGGAGCCTATGCGGCACATACAAACACACAAACACACCCAAACTTCTGTTTAATATATATAGATGTGGCAAATCCTTTGCACTGCTTAGTCTTTTCCCTTTTAGCGTTGAATCTACAATGGCCCACACATTTTTTGGATTGCAATTTTAGTATAGTTAGACCAGGTATAGTTGACAGACTGGGTTTTATTATAGATTTTAGTTGTTATTTATTATTTTATACTAATTTTTTAAATTGTATATTTACTGAGCATTTTTATTTACTCTGGTCTCTGGTCTAAGACTGTAATAAATTGATTGATTGATTGATATAACATCATTAAACATTGGGACTTACTCCTACTTGTAAGATGGAGATTGATAATAAAGCACAAGCAAGGCAATAACAATGGAGATATTTCAATGTGTCTTCATTTTTTCAAAGATTTTCCAAAGAGCAACTGCAGAAAAAAATCTACTCTGTGCTGAAATCATGACCCAGGGAAGCAAAGTCAATTCTTATCTTTGAAATGTTCCAAACAAAAATTTCTCTGTGATGTGAAATCATGTAAAAGGAAAAAGGTTGGCCTGACCCCTCTTTTTAGTACCACATTCTTAATCTACAATGTTCACTGCCAATAATAGATGTTTGGAATTGCAATTTATAAACAAAAAATATGGCACTTTAAAAAAAGATATGCATTCACACATAAGTTGCCACAAAACATGTTTTGACCATAATGAATATTTAATAGAACAATGCATATAAATAGTTATTTATTTTCTCTGGAGCCAAATATAATTTAAGAACAGTTAGCGAAATTGACTATATGTTACAGCATTAGTTGCTTCATGAAGACTATTTGGAACAAATATATTAACCCTGGAAGCAGATTTAATTTCACAGCACAGAGTTGAATGACTCACTTCAGCGAAGATTTTTTGGCGGATGTAGGTTTAGTTCTTCCACCATTAAACCTAATACTCTGACAAGCTGATGAAAATGTCAGTATAATTCAGAGTTGCCAAGCTATCAATTTATTCCACAACTTTCTGCCCTAGTAATTTTGAACCCCATTCCAACCAAACCATTAAAAAGCTGTCTGAGCTTAACATGGAATCTCATTAAGAATAGCACAACTGCTGATTAAAGGACTGTGTTGTTTGCATTTGAACTGCAAAATTAAAGCATAATTTGCAGAAAGCTTTAACCCAACTTGCAAACTTTAATTTAAAAAAACTGAAATAGATCAGATTTAAATATAATATTTAGGATAGATCAATTTAATTCCCACTAATTCCAGTTACTCCGGGCGATGGTAGAGGACAGGAAGTCCTGGAGGAACATTGTCCACGGGGTCGCTATGGGTCAAACACGACTTCGCAACTAACAACAACAAAATTCCAGTTAAGTTAAAGACTAAATATCTGTATAACTAAAGGCAAATTCTCACATCCCATTGCCAATGTAGGCACCCACTGCTTTTAGAGTACAGGAATGGCTGGTATCATTCTTCATCTACTCCCAGTCAGAAGATACAATAAAAACTCCATAATCCACAACATATAGGCAGACTCAACCATAGTTTCAATGGGGAAACTGTGAGCATTCTAGGCCAAGTTAGATTGAAAAATGATAGGTACTTCCTGGAATCTTGATATTCAGACAAAGCAGCCATCAATAGATGCATAGAAATAAACCATATTTATACACCATTCAAAATAGACAACAGAAAAGCTAAGAAGGAAACAAAAAGACCAGAACACAGTGTCTCCAGCATCCTATACCCAGATAAGCAGAGTTTAATAGCAAGGAAATAAGCAAGCAAAAAGGCAATACCCTCATCAAGGAACTATCAAGGAGAAAATTCCATGCCACCAAATCTGGCAGAACAAGCTATTATATGTAAACAGGCAGCAAGCACCACTCACACTGATGGTGTTACCTAGCTGGGTAATGAGATGTCTGCAAGCAAATAACCAAGCTCAAAGACCCCTCAAGAACTTCACACTAAGGGACCTACCCACATAGGTAACCCTAAGCAACACTTATGGTACCTTCTCTGTAGAAAGACAAGCAGACCTACTAGGAAGGCTGTAGCCTAGCTTGAGCATGGCCCAGGCCTGTTGCCAGTTCATAAAGGAGCAACTGGGAGCAGTAGAAATAGATCAGTCTGCAATGCTGAATTGCCCTAAGTTTGGATTTCCATCGGTTTGTTTATTTTTAACTAGAAAACAAATTTAAGATTTGAGGAACTACTTAACATCTCAGGTTTCTAAGCCATGCAAATATTTTACAGTAAAGACCATATGTATTGAAGACTTTAAAGAAAGAAAGTCATGACAAGAACCCCATAACGATATACAGTATATCAATCACATAGTAAAAGAACACTCAAAAGCTCAACCCAACCAATCGTACACAACTATTCATTCCATAACTAACTAATACACCTTATTTCTCAAAGATCATAGTGTGGAAGATGTTACTTAGGTGGGAAATAAAGGAAACAAAACATCTGCAGATGAAAAACTAAAACTTTCTACAATTTGACATGTTTAGCTAAGTACAGGGACAGAAAGCATTTCTTTAGTTCATATTTTTTTATCCCAGTCTCTTTCCTCTGTCATTTCAGAAACTGAGAGAAGCTCTGTGCTTTTGCTGTGGAAGCAATAACTTAAAGTCACAGATGCTTTCTGAACCTAGTTCCACGCCCTCTCTGCCATTCTACCTTGTTGTGGAAGAAGACAGAATGAAGGGATTCTGGAAGGAGGAAGGATTATACTCAGATGAAGCTTTCTCTAGACTGTGGATCTAATGCTTCCCTTATCTCCTTACTTTTGATTCTATGCACTGTAGGCTCTGTTTAAAAAAACAGGCTACGGTATATACTCAAGTATAAGCTGAGTTTTTCAGCACCCAAAATGTGCTGAAAAGTCACCCTCGACTTATACTTGAGTCAGCTGATTTTTGGGGCCTAAGTGATGTCTGTGCAGTGCATGCCAAATGTGCTGTGTGGGCATCAATTTAGCC
>JANHFQ010007779.1:264801-278873 GCA_032468035.1 Aparallactus werneri | reverse complement strand
TGGGAGTTGAAGTCTACATGTCTTAAAGTTGCCAAGGTTGGAGACCCTTGCTCTAGATCTCTTGGGCTATGTGGGTCTGGGACCCAGTGCTGAATTAAAGGACTGTGCTCATATCCATGAGATGGCAAATAAGTACATTATCTTGTATCTATTGCCTGCACTCCCCTGACTTGCCTTTAAGGTAATGGTGAAAAAGACTAATAGATCTTATATAACTTTCAGATGCCTTGAACAGAGTCAAAATAAAGGGAGGAACACTAATTTAAGCCTGCAGAGGAATGTGTGATGAGGAAATAGTGGAAAGTAAGTTTTTCCCAGGACATATTTGTGTCATAGGTGCCAGTTAAGTTCATTGAAATAAGTTATGTTATCTATCTATTTGCAAGACATTATTCCTATAATTTCACTTAAAAGAATTTAAAATAGAGTACTTTAATGGCCAAGTGTGACATACAAGGAATATGTCTCTGATGCATAGCTCTCAGTGTACATACAAACAACAAAGTAATATAATTATAAGATACCAACAGGCATATTACATTAATATGCATCGCATATTTGCTTTAATGTCTAATTCATCCGATATCACCAAAGTTTAAAATAAATTATAAACTTTAACAAATCAAACAACTTTAAAATGACAGAATAGAAGCCAGTGAATAAAGGGCAAAACCCAGAGAAAGAAAAGAAAAAAGAAAAGAAAAAGCAGCAACAAGCAACAGTCAAGCTTACCCGGAAGCAAAATGATCTTGAATGGAAAAAAAGGTGAGATGGATCTCCTAAGGCCAGAGGTTCCATATGCTGTGTACAATAATGGAGAGGACACATTCCTGCAGTCACGTAAACTGCATTTCACATGGTAAGACATAAAAAAGAGATTCTGTCTAATATCAGCTTCTCTGAATGAACAGAACTGTGCAGGAGGAGGAAATGTATAGCGTAACCTCTGGTTCCAAGCAATCTGAAGATTCTAACCAGGCTATCTGCCAATGATTTTGATAAAGAAGTGGAATAATTTATGCCAATCTATAATATTGCATTTTGAACAGTCAAAATTTAAGGCAGCTTCTCACAGAACACATCACAATGAACAACTGGTAGGTTCTCAAGATATTTTAAGATGATTGATCAGGAGTCTTTATTAAAAATTATATACACACACACACACACACACGTTTTCCTTTTATAGACTTGTTTATAACATTACCTGCATTCACTCCAGTTTGCGTAATATTGTAACCCAATTACAATAAAAGTAAGCTGTGTGTGTGACAATGTCCAGTCCTGCCTTAGCCAGAAACAGGTGCATTAGGAATTCTTGCCCAGTGAAGTAAAGGAGGCCATCAGTTTTAGATTTAATGTTCAAGGGAGGTTCAACACATCCATGACAAAAGAGTATATACTCCTATACCAACTTTTTAAAAATTAGCCAGCTATTTAGGATGGGTGTGCCCCTTTATCTTCAGCAGCCTCTTTTCAATTATAGCCAAAAGAGAGGTGGGATGAGATGGGGGACGGAAATATATAACTTTAGTGAAAACTGAAAGTGGTGTCACAAAATTACACCTAATTCAGAGCTTTTACATGCACTTTTCCATTTCGGAAGCATGGAAGTGCCTAAATTAGCAAAACAGAAGTAAACTGTTGACTGCTTCATTGCAGGATTAAGTATGATAAATGGAGGTTTTGTTCAGCCTGCGTCCAGATGTTGTGTCTATACTGTATGTGTGTGTGTGTGTGTGTGTGTGTGTGTGTACACTATTTTTTTAAAACATTCTTGGCCTACAGCCCATATATATTTTGGATACTGCAGAGAGTATATAATATTACTGGAAAATGATGTGGTCTGGTAACCTTTTAAATAACATTTCCTCCCTCCTCTCTTTTCTAATAGTTTGTTTTTCTTTCCATGTTTTCCTTTATTGGGAGATTTTGAAAAAAGTAATGAATGTAAGGCTTTTTTAAAAAAGGAGTGATTACTTTCCGCCTTTAAAAAAAAAGTAAGAGTAAAGCGACCTGTAAGGGTGCAAACACAGCTCAAGTGTGGGACCATTTTGTCTAGAGTATATTCCATATTATTCTTTAACTTTCTTAGCCAACTTGGCTTGAAAAGTAAAGTTGGGATTTGGCAAAAGCTAATTCCCCTTCCATACACCTTTTGCCTTCCCACTATTTATTCTAAAGTTCCATCCAAGATGTCGCTTTTTTTAGGAAGTACCTGCCACTCTTGCATGCTTTGCCTGAAAAGAGGTGGTTGACTTGCCTTTCCTGAGTTTAAAAATACGGTATCCACCAGGAATTTGGACCTCCCAGTTTTAAGGAAAACAAACAAAGAAAAGATTGTCAGGCAGGCCTCAAAGTGCCGCCATGCCGCCATACAAGTTGCCCTTTGCATGCCTTTGAGTCTGGGCCTCTTCTGCTTTGGCGAATGCCCATCTAATTTGCAGTAATAGCATCCAGCATCTTTTCCATTCAGGGAAGCCTGTCTGAACCATCTCCTTTCCAGACTTTCTCTTTCTCCCAGCTCAGCTGGGCCAGGTGCTGCAAAGTTTTTCCTTTGCAATCAGCCATGTGAAATGATGCACACTTCCAGTTTGCTAAGAAACACAGAACAACTCCAACCAAACATTTGAAATGCACATGCTTTTCTGCAGTAACTGATTCTTTCAATACTTTTAAACTTTTAAACAACTCATTTCAGCTTCATAAAGGATATCTTTCGATTCCCCTCCCTCATTCTGTGGAACCCAGAATGGCTCTGGTCCCTTTGCTGCCCAGGACCAGTAATAAAATCTCGTGTCCAAAAACTTTTCATCCATTGGCAAATAAATTCAGAGACAAACTTTATTTTATTTTATTTCCCCTCTTCATTATTTTTATAAACAACTGATATTCCTTTCTAATTTATTTTTCCCCACAACAACAACCCTGTGAGGTGAGTTGGACTGATTGCAAACTTTTATTAATCAACCCCTCAGTTACATGAACATTGTACAGATAGATCATGGAGAAAGTATTCAAAGATATTGTTGTTCTGATTAAAGAACTTACTAGAGGGCAAAAACTTTTTGGATGGGCAAAAAAGGTATAAGAGCCCTGCCCTCCCCCCAATGATTATAAACACCGAGGAAACTTTGGGAAAGGCAGCAAAAATTTTAAACACCAATTTATTCCTCATGCCTAAAGAAATGACTCACAATTCAGCTTTCTGGATTGTTCTACTCTATGATCACAAAGTTCTGATGGCAATGTGCCAAAGAAATAGGACGAGGTATTGACAGTTTCCTCATAATATTTATAAATCTGAAGACTACAGAACTGTAAACCAGGCACTTTTGTTATGTTAGGAATCCATGGATTCTATGCCTCTAAAACATCTAAAAACGTTGAAAATATGTTAATTAATGTATATCTAATGCCCAGTTAGAATGTACTAAAAAGTTAAAGGTGAAATAGCTGTATGCTGGGAATTAATTTTGCCATGGAATTGTGTTCAAAAGCTTCTGTGATC
This sequence comes from Aparallactus werneri, assembly GCA_032468035.1. Classification (NCBI taxonomy): domain Eukaryota; kingdom Metazoa; phylum Chordata; class Lepidosauria; order Squamata; family Lamprophiidae; genus Aparallactus; species Aparallactus werneri. The sequence continues at coordinate 275,362 of JANHFQ010007779.1, read as the reverse complement.
CAAGAAATTGAGTAACATGCCCCACTTACCTTTTTCATGCTATTTACAATTGTTTTATTTTGTAGCTAAAAGAATCTGTTAATTTGTTTTCTTAAGACATTCCTAGACAATGAGGGATCACTTATGTGACGTTTCATCAAAACAGCCAACTAAATAAACTTATGCAGTGAAGAAAATCAGAGTGATGGCAATGGGACAACATTACTATTGTGCTTCTGTTCCTCTCACCCCCACCCCCCAATCATAAAAAGTCCTCCACATATATACGTACAAAGTTTTCCTCAGTTTATCTGAGTTGCATTGGAGACTCATGTGGATACAAATAAGTGTTAAAAATTTTTAAGCAAATCAATATTAGCGTTACATAATATGGACATTTTTATATTCAGAATATATTTCCTTTGCTGTCTCCAAACATAATTTTCTTCTCAAAAACATAATGAACTGAATTTACTGTTTTTTTAAAAAATAAATTTTATTGATTAAAAAAGTAAATAAAAAAGACAAACAGTACAAAAACATAGACACATAAAATTCCATCGTTACAATGAGAATTACATAACTTCGGTACATATTTCTTAATTTTTTGTCATAGCCATATTCAGTGGTGGGATTCAGCCTATTCTGACAGGTTCCATAGAACCGGTAAAGATAATTTTGAGAACCGGAAAATGCCACCTCTGATTGGCTGACCCCGGCAAATACCACTTCTGACTGGCTGAACACATAGCCACGCCCACCAAGCCACGCCCACAGAACCAGTAGGGGAAATTTTTGAATCCCATCACTGGCCATATTACATTTGCCTTCCTATTTACATATATGTGTTCAACTTGCATACATTTGTGCCTTATTTACAATGTCCTTATTTTATACTCCTAGCATTATTCAGTTTCTCTTAATTTGATATAGATGTCTTTCCTCCATATTTCTCTCCTAGCCAATTATAGAATCTCTCCCACATTTTATATTTGGAATCGTTTTTCCCTTTTATTTTTAAGGAAAGCCTATACAATTCTGTACATTGTAGGATTTTAGTTATTCTTTGAGACTCTGATGCTATTCTCTCCATTTTCCACGATTGGACATAAGTTATTCTCACTGCTGTCAATATGTGTATAATTAAATAGGTTAAATAGGTTACTTCTTGTTTTAAGTTTCCTGGAATCATTCCTAGTAAGAATATTTCTGGCTTTAAATCGATGGAGTGATCTGTCATGGTTTCCATAAAGTATTGGAGAGAAATTAAAAGAACTGAATTTACTGTTAAAGTTACATTTTAAGTTTGATACCATATTCAGGAGCTTGCTAGAGTGAATCTTAATTACATCTCAAAAGTACTATAGGCTCTCTTGTGTTTTCAATAATCTTTTTTTGAATGTATAGGTTAAATGCAGCTTTTACATATTTTCTGCATTTGATGCTTTGATACTTTGACTCTTTGCCTTTCTTGACTTTTTGTTTCATGTGCTTGCCACATTGGTATTATGGAATTGCTAAAATACTTCCCCTGTTTTGAGATGATGTCATATTTTGATGAATAACATTTTCCATAGATTTATTCTGTGTTCATTTTCTTTCTGCAGCCTCTGGTCAACTTCATCTACTAATTTCCCCCCAATCATCCAACTGCTCAACAACAACAACAAAAAACCTCTTGTGGAAAAAGCAGAAGCTCTTTATTTGTTTGTAGTATATCTTTGGTTCCTCTTAGCCTGCCATGGAGGGTCTTTACACTACTCAGTGTATTAATTTTCCATAAACCAGTGATTTGGCACAAAGACTCTTAAGATATGAGACAATTGCCCAAGTGAGAAAATGGAGCAGGTTTGCTGAATCAGGGATATGAAGCTAGTTCTAATCCTAAACCAGATCCAAGACATCACACAACCAATAAACAAGCCAGGATTCAAGAAAGACTTTGATAAGCTGAATTGTTTGTAAGGATTACTGAAGGGATAGAGTCCAAGTTCCCATCTGTAAAACTTCCATGTTTGCTGTTTATCAAATAGAAAATAAAGTCAGTCAAATAGAAAAAAAAGTCAGCACTTTTAGAAGACAAAAAAAAGTAACAGACATTTATATCAATAAACACCTTGGAAAAATTATTCTTCTCCCCCCCCTCCTTTCTATTTTGTTGGCCTCCTTCCATTTGTTCCCTTCTCTCTCTTAAGGTAGCAGTGTGGGAGCATTGCCAATACATTGTGGTCTCATGGGGAAGCTTTCCTCTCACTGAAAGAGCCCTTGCGCCTGCCAGCCCAATTAAAGCAATGTGAAAGGAAAGCAGCATCTGGAATCACGCTGCCTCTCACAGCCAAGTCACAATTGTTTAGTCTGAAAGTCGTTTCAGGGAGAGCGAAACTGGCTGGCTGTGCAGTGGCCCCCACATCTGGATCTGCGGCTAGACAGCCTCTTTGGCTGAAGGCCTGTGTGCATGTGCATTATAAACTTTAGGATATGCTGACAAGTTAAGAAGTCAGAAAGAGAGTCACACTAACAGACTGCAGCGTCTTTCCAAGATACACATGCATGCATTGTGCATGCCTGAGTATTCTCTCAACAAAGTTATATCCATTTTTTTTTCAGAGACCAGCCTCCCTTTTCCTGCTTGCAGTTCTGATCTGAAGTAAGAGATAACTAGTGCAAATTAATAAAAATGTTCTCTTTGCTTGGAGTTTAAGGCTTTGTTTGTGTTATTTGCAACTTAGCAACAAGATCTGTTGATGGGTTTTCTGCAAGAAACACCACTGAGGATAATATTTTAGATTACTTCATCATGGAGCGGCCCCTGGGGAGACCCCCTTCAAACATGGATGTAACTGTTATGCTTCTAAACTTAAATATGATCACAACTGGGGTCAAAATAGCTGTGACACTAAATGCGTGATTGCATTTCTTTTACACAACAGCTATGGGGGTGCAGGAGTAGATGGTTAAGGGGGAGGTTCATTCTTCTTCTGTACTGTGATCTGAATAAAAATTCCCCCATTGCTATTATCCCCAGTGGGAGGCAATTCTGACACCAGGGAAAGGCTCCTTCCTCTCTAGCCAGTAACAGTGTGGGAGGGAGGGGGGACCTTGATGGGAGAGGGTCAACTTTCCCTCCTTCTCACACAGAGTGGACTAATCGTGTTTGCTGCTCTCTGTGGCTTTTATTTAGAAGGAGAGACTCTGGATCGGCTGTGTATGCAGCTGGCCTTTAGTGCATTGATGTGCTCCTATGAGAGTTTTAATAAAGGCTATACCATAATAATCTCCATTCCTACATTTTTAAAATTAATTTGCTGTATTCTGATTTGAATGTGTGAGATATGGATATAATGTGGAAATTCTGGGGTCCAGTTGCATTGCTGGGTGCCATAAGAGGGCCGATGCCGTCTAAGACTAACTTTCATAGTGTGCTGTCTGCTTGTACTCTAATTAGCAGAAATGAAATTGAGAAAGTGTCCATATCTGGCTTCCTAAAACAAAGTATCGGTTAGGATTCAAAGACATAGTTTCTATCCATCTGCCTTTCGTTTCTTTGTCACCAATTTGCCATCATATTCCCAGGTTATTTTGCAGAGAGGAGCAAAAGGTGGGTGGGGAACAGTAAATACAGGTAGTCCTCAACTTACAACAGCTTGTTTGATGACCAAAGTTACAACGGCACTGAAATATGTGACTTATGACCATTTTTCACAGTTACGACTTTTGCAGCATCCCTATGATTGTGTGATCAAAATTCAGACACAAGGCAATGGACTTGTACGTATCTATGATGGTTGCAGTGTCCTGGGGTAATGTGATCACCTTTTTTTGGGTGACCTTCTGATCAGCAAAGTCAATGGGGAAGCCAGATTCACTTAACAACCAGTTACTAACTTATCAACTGCATGATTCACTTAACAACTGTGGCAAGAAAGATCGTAAAATGGGACAAAACTCACTTAACAAAAGAAATTTTGGGCTGAATTGTGGCCATCAGTCAAGAACATCCTGTACAAACAAAACATAGTTGATCAGCCAGAAAAGCCAGATAAACTAGGCCTAAGTAATAATTATGTGTGCCCCTAGAACAACTCTGTAAGTGTCATTGATTGCCCGTGTGTTTCTGAGTCCAATTAAAGATGCTGTTTTTCACCTTTAAAGCTTTTCGTGCCATGGGGCCAAGTTAATGGAGAGATCGCGTCTGCACAATTGTATGTGTTTGTCCCACCAGAGCTGCCAGAGAAGGTATGCTTCTGATCCTGTCTTTTAGGCAATTACCCTTGGCAGGTCCCAAGAGACAGGCCTTCTCTGCTGTGGCACCGACTTTAATTCTGTATTCATCTATCCAGTTTCTCTCCTAAGTGACTTTTATGGAATCTTTTCCTCCTGGCTAGCTCCATCTCTTTCTACATTCTGAAAAGAAGAAAAAACCCAATAGGGCTACTTTCTATACCAAAGTGCTTTATGTTCTAGTCTGTGGCTTCCACTCTATTTTGTATATTAGTGATGGTCCTCGTTCAGTGACTGCCTTATTTAGCAACTATTCACAGATACGAAAAGTAACTTTGTGACCAATCCTCACAATTTATGACCTTCTCAGTTCTATAAAACATAGGAAGGTGAAGTAAGATCATAAGCACAGCTGCAGTTTCACTTAGACATTGTTTTGCCCAATGACCAAGTTGCTGGTCTCATTTGTGATCACTACCTGTAATCTCCATTATGTTAATATAATTTAGCAAGTATGAAAACATAGAACAAAGGCCACAGAGAGATGGCCTAGAGGTAGAGCTCTCGCCTCACAAGCAGGAGGCTGTGAGCTCAATCCTAGGTAGAGGCAATTATCCTGCTTGGGCAGGGGGTTGGAATAGATGACCTACAAGGTCCCTTCCAACTCTGTCAAACTGTGAACTCTTAACAATATTTATTTCTAACTATATTACTTAGAATATAATTGAACTAACACAAAAATAAAAAGTTTAGATACTGTCACTAATTACCTGATAGCAGTCAAGCAGTCACTTTTTAGATTTTTTCCAAACTCTTTCCTTGTGATAATTAGGTTTTAAAGAATCATATCAGCACATCCTTCATAAATCGCACTCTACTATGTACTGTATGTTACAATTTGTTCCTGACTACAAAAGGTGATTTCTCTTCATTTGAAAAAGTAATACAAGCAGATGGCATTAAACACGTTCTCTTGCAATCACTTTGTGCAATATGACACTTGTTGGAAATCTATATATTAATTTCCCAAGACCAGTATTGTTGAAGGCAAGTGTATTAAATATTTCCTCTGGGTACCATTAATTGATTTGGAATTTTATATGAACATTGAAAGGTTTGTAGAAAAATACTTTTTTGCAAGAATTTCCCAGTGCTGCGCTTTCAAACGTTATTGATGTATTGTCTCTTTGCATTTAATAAGTGTGTCCAGTAGTTTTCACTAATGCAAACAGCTAACTGAAGAAGACACATCAGAAAATGATAGAAGCCCCGTCCAGACTGGGACCTATTAATTCTATTCATCCTAAGTATTGAGAGAGCTAAATCTGAGAACTCACTGTAAATTTTCTAAAGCAGTATCAGTCTACTGAAATCTTACATAGCTATTGCCATATGCACTTGAAAAAGTACCCCTTTTCTCCTCTTTCTCCCACATGCCAGATTTGTGTGTACTAAGAGAAAAAGGAAAAGGCAGATACAGTATAGTGAACATGGCACGGCACTGATTTGAGGAAAAAAATAATGTACGTGCTACATAAAAAGTAGCATTTAAGTGCTTACTCCTTACTGTAGTCTCATCTATTGCAAAGGAAACTTTGTTAAGTATTTGTTGAATAAACAGGATCTTATTAGATGGTACTGAGAAACACTAAAATATTTTTCTGAAGGACAAGCCTTCACATCACCACATTAAATCAGGGAAGAACATTGATGAAATAAGTAGAACTTGTGGCAATGGTAGCCAGCCAAATTGCCATTCTCAACCCTAAGGAGAAAACAAGTGATGTTTTTAATGTTTAAAAACTGATATTTTTCCAGGACAGATTTGTGTAAAAAGAAACTGGTTGTGCAGTTTCAGGTATCTCGTCAGAGTACTGAAGATGGAATTGTAGCAGGACTTGACAAACCATATAGCATATTGTAGCACACCTCCCTTAAAGTAGGAGGTCATTCTTTAAAAATTAATGCATGCAAGGAACATGATAGTGCATGGACATGAAATCCTGGATATAATAGCCAGGATTAATTAGGATTTAGATGCTAAAGAATGACTTATTTGGTGCTATATATTAGAAAAGAGAGAGAGGTGAGGAAATAAAGAGAATCTATAACAAATGTGACCGCATTGCAGGGACCTCTACAAGGAGGAATAAAAAAAAGTTGATGTGGCAGTGTAATTGTGTGATTGAAGTACCCCCTCTTTGTTGTGTGTAAAAATAGGATGGAGCTTCAATAATATAAGAGCAGCCACCCCTATAGACACCCCTGCCACATTGACCAGGGAAAGTAGAAAGTTGCCTGTTTGAAGAACATTGCCCATAATTATACTGAGTTGTTAGTATGTGGAGGATTGGAATTGGGGTATGCCAGTTAGTTCTACCATGATTTATGCTGAATCTGTATAACCAAATCTGGGTGATGATCACACTTCTTTGCAGCTCTCTATAGTTTGGCGATGGAGTTTCTGAGTTTCTAATTTTTTTAAAAAATATATTGAGTAGGGTATAGCCAATGCTCCTCAGCTTCCTTTTTCCACTACTTTGCCAAAACTGCCATCTCATGCTTTTAGCTGGCTCAAAGCCATATGCTCTGTTCTGTTTGCTCTGGAGTGAAGGATTCATCTTTTTTTTCAGAGTGGCATTCAAAACCATGAGCTTTCACTTCTTGCCTGCTCTGCCACATCATGACCATGGCATGATAGCAGTAGGTATTACTTCCTCCACTTTGAAAAATGAGGGAGAACATACCCATCATCAGACAGAAAGGCAGGGAGTGGATATGTGGTGAGATAAAATTCCATATATTAAATGAATTATATATAATTATAAAATGACACATTTCAAAGGACCATTACATTTAGATTGAGGGTAATAGTGTCATAGGAATAGAAATATTTTCAGTTCTGAAAATAGAAATATTTTCAATTCTCTTGACCTAAATATTTTCAGTTTCAGTTCTCTTGATCTAATTTTAGAAATTCAGATTTGAAAAATACCATGTTACAAAAAGATTTGTAAATGGTTTGGAAATTGGGACTGGATTTTTTGTGAGGGGATATGCATGCATTTCCTTATGTACATAAGGCTAGGAAAAAATGTGGGTTTGTATGCTGTTTGTTTGCTCTTGTGAGTTGCACATATTAGTCCAACAAGTTTAACAACCTTTATGGGTTGGGTTGATGCAGTTTCACCAAAACATGTTGTTCACAAAGCACTCATAGATAAATAAACACCAGCATTTTCTATTTTGACCTTTACTCTCTTCCCGGGTTACATGTAAATGTTGAGCATCCAAATAAACTGGTGGTTCATAAACAGACTGGAATTTCAGCCCTATCTTGTAGATTCTCCAATTTAACAAGCCTAGAGAAAAATACTGGATTATTTGTTGTGCTGCAGACTGATACTAAAGCCCCCCCCCCCCCAAAAGAGGGAGTGGGGTTAGAAATGACAATGTAGCGGGAGCAAGCAAAGGTCATTGTACAGAAACCTGAAAATTCTTACCTACTGATTTGCTTATGTATCAAAGCATTATATTACCTTCAAATGTGAGTTTATAACAATGTTTTTGCTGAAATCTATTGTCTAGTTTCCTGAAAAAGTTTTTTTCTCCTTGGGGAAAAAGGTTTCAGTTTTTGTATTTTGTTCTTAGGGTACTGTTGAATTTTGAAGAAAATTCAAAATTCAGTTGAATTTCTTTTAAAAATTGGTGAAGTAACAGAAGGTGCTTCTCTCCATCGATGAACAATCTCTCTGGCTGCCACACTTTCCGATCTGAAAAAGCCCAATGTGAAATTTTCGTACAAGATATCTTCTATTGGCTTTAAACTGAAGTGTGGAGAAGGCAAGACATTTGAAGAGAAGCTTATGCCAGTGAAAGATACATTCCTTATCAATGTCCTAAGGGCAAGAAGTTTGCTTCATTCCAAAGAATTTCACCCGCCTTCTCTTTTCCATTAAATCAAAATCTCTAAGGTTAGCTGCAGAATGTATAGAAAATGACCATAAATACTCAACATTTTTTCCTTCCATTCAGTTACGCCTGATTATCAGAGATTGACTGACAAATGCTTACAGTTTTTTAAGCAAGATTTTTCAGAAGTGGTTTGTCTTTGCTTCCTTCCTAGGCATGAGGAAAAGTGACTGGCCCAAGGTCAGCCTATGATGGGACTAGAACTCATCCAGTTCTAGTACTCATCCAGTATTCCAGTTTCTAGCCTGATGTCTTAACCACTACACCAAACTGGCTCTGATTGAACAATTACCTTTTGACAAAAATTGGAACATTTATCTACTTAGTCCAATAATATGTACTCACTTGGTAGCCTATTCTCACAAATTCACAGCTGCCTATATATATCGTAGTTGTTGGCATGTTTCATACTGATTTTATAGGCAGCCATGGGCACCATATTTACTTAAGTTATATTTGTAGTTTGATTTTCTGCCCATATGATTCTTTATCATTCATTCATTCTGTGTTTAGCCCATCAAACATCAAAGATTGAGTGGGGGAATATGGATATATGCTGCATGCTTTTGCCTTAGTGAATAGGTTTATTCAAACTTCTAAGTTTATCATAGCTATGTAAAGTTAGTTGAAATGGTATCTTGAACAAGGATGTGCACAGCTGCAGAAAACACACTTGCTTGTAATGTAAGATACATTATTTCTGAGCCCTGAGCTATTTGTGGCCATATTATATGATAATGAGAATTTAAAATTACATCTCTTGTGATATCAGTAACTTTGAGACTGATGGTCTAAATCTGTGAATGAGGAAACATCTAAATTGGAAGGCCAATTTTGTGGATGAATATATACAAACAGGGAAGTTAGGAAGCCAATCAGAGATGAAGGTTTATCAGAAATAAACCCTGAATGATAATCTTTAAACTATCTTTGCAAATCTGTTAGACCTTGCAATTACAAACCATGTGATACATCATTGAACTCTGTCCTTTCTTCTCTCCATTTCTAACAATCCCAGAGGTTAAAAGTGTACCAGTCTACAGTCTGTAAAATAACAGGATTAAGTAAAGCTTCAAATATGTGTCCATAGAAAGTGCACATGGGCTTTGCCAACTGCTCATCCACTTATGAATTAGAAATCAGGTGGCTTAAAATGCATTTGATAAATGGCAGGCAAGGGCTCTCTGTGTTTTGCTTTGCTCTGTTTTGAAGGGGGAGAGGTTTGCTATGCTTTGAGTTCAACCAAACAGAATTTTAAATTATTTTTACTAAAACCAGTCCACTTGTAAATAGGCCAAAGCTTTTATTTCATGCAGAAAGTGTAATATAAACCCAGAGTTGTCTGAGCTAATTGGTGGGATGAAAAACTTTGCAGCAATGATGCAAGTTGTGGGATTACAGAACAGCCAAGGAGCAGATATGTTGTATGTAAAATTAGCTAGAGTTAAACTCTGTAGTCACCCTGCATGTACACCCAAATTCTGGGTTTATTTTATATTTTTTTCTCATAAAGATTTGTGCCCCTGTTGCTTTCCTATCAAAGCCTGTGGCGGCTCCTAGGATAAACATGTGGTCAAAAGACAGAAAACTCCAGGCAAAATTGGTATTCATTTCGTCCATAGCAGCATAAACTGAGAGGCTTTTAAGAAGGGTGAATGGTTTTCAGTAAATCTCTCATATCAGCAGAAACCTTTGAAAAAGTTTGTTTAAAGGCTGTGGAGATAAACAGCCCAGCCAAGTGTTTGTTTAAGATGTATGTACTCTGTGTCAACCAGTAGGCTGGTATTTGTAGGGGGAAGGAAAGCTGGGATCTGTCTGCTACGTTAGACTGCCATGAATGGAGCCTTTAAAAGGACTGGAGGGTCCCTGGCTTTTTCACCAGAGGGAATAACAGATGCAACTCCTGGTGAATTCAATTCAGCAGGATAACTATTGGATTTCACTTCTGAGCATTGTGGCTAATGTTCCCTTGCTGATCTTACAGACCAAGCTGAGCACCTGAATTCTTAGTAACATTCTCAGAAAACTAACAGCATTTCAAAAGAGTTCAGCAATTTGGGGGTGTTGCATAGGGAGGGGGTGAAAGCATTTTGATCATCATCAGTCATGAATACCTAAGACTGAATCCAGACCTTAGAATTCTCAAGCCCAATGTAATATTACTGTATGTTGAATAATAGTTGTGATCCTTTTTGTCTGATGGTTTTGATTTGTCCAGGATTGTAGTTTCAGTTATTTTGATCACAGAGGCTGCCAAAATTATTTTTTTAAAACCCTGGGAATATTTATTTATTTATTTATTTTATTTATTTGTATTTATACCCCGCCCCTCTCCGAAGACTCGGGGCGGCTTACAGGGTACATAAAACAACAATATGCTATAAATAAT